>OZ005649.1:350360673-350610673 GCA_963930645.1 Salticus scenicus
CTACTATTTATACCGAAAATTTGATTAGATTTAAAAAAAAAAAAAAAAAAAAAAAGGTAATTTTGAAAATAATAAAATAATAAACCGGTAATTGACTTAATAAAAGCCATTTAAATTTTTAATTGTTGCCAAAAAAGTTTACGAGGTATTTTTATTTATTTATTTTTCAACATAAAATGAAATATGCTTTCACGCGAAAAATAAAAAATTACTAAATGTTAAATTGGTCGATGAGAAAATGACACTTTATAATTTTAAAATAAAATAGTAATATTACAAATCTAAGCTATTTCTTCTGAATTTTATTTCATAGCATTTTTTTATATACCTCAACTTCAGATTTTTTTTTTTTTTTTTTTTTTTTTTTGAGTACGGCGGATGAACACGCTTGGCATAAAAGCTAATTCATCATTATATTAAAGGTATTTTATTATTGATAATTCTGGACAATTTTTTTAATTTTGATGCTGAAGTAGATCGGACATTTTTCGCCAAGGAAAAGATAGAAAGAAATACGCAAGCGAAGTGATGACGTCACTGGCCGTTCGTGGATGCAAGAAAAATATTTCCTATGTTAAACGCCCATTGGATTTTTTGTAAAAAATTATTAAAAATCGAGGAAAATTATTTCTCGATTTTAATCCCCATATTTAGGTATAGATATGTATTAGTTATCATGGCTATGCGTTAGATTAAGTTATTTTTGTTGTAAAATTGACAAAATTTGAATTTTTAATTTCAAAACTCTAGAAAAAAAATGGCAAACTTCCATATTCGATTGAAAACACAAACATTTCATTTCAAAGGATGATATTTGCACAATAAATATCCAACTAATATACTAATTAAAAGGAAAGTGATAAATATTCTATCATAATTTGATGTCAAATTTGTTTTCAAATGTCTAAATAAAGTGTCTGATAAAGATACTAATATGTTGCAGCGGAATAGATTTGATATCGGTCATCCTTTGCAGAAAAAAAAAAAAAATATCGCCAAATTATCTGGCAAACATATTTTAATTCCTTTCAAAAATCATAGTTATTTTAACAACTTATATTAAGATAGTAATGAATAATATGAAACAATATTTCGTACTATGCATATTACGAAAATATGCATCTGGTGTGTATATTTTCGTACTACGTGTTTGATCACCAAATACAATAAGCGCCAAGAACGACAGAGTTTTGAAATTTAAAATTAAAATGTTGTCAATTTGACAGCAAAATAACTCAATCTAACACATGCACATGATAACTAATTGCATATATATATATATATATATATATATATATATATACCCAAATATGGGGATTAAAATCGGGAAATAATTTTCCTCGATTTTTAATAATTTTTTACAAAAAATCCAATGGGCGATTAACATAGGAAATCAGATTTCTTGCATCCACGGACGGTCAGTGACGTCACACTTCTCTTGCGTATAGGAACAATAATCGCATAAATTCTATTTTGGTCTAAAACGGCAACAAAAATTCAAAAGTCGCCAAGGGCATTAAGGCTGTACCATGATCAAGTTTACACATTAATTAATTTATTTATTTTTCTATATACCAACTACTATTAACTAAGCATGAAGTATATAAAATACTCTTACCAGACAAATGTCGTCAGTTTTTCTTATTAAATTATTGAGCTTATTCCACGTGTGTAAATATTGTCCATTTATAAATATTGTTTTTTATCCCCAAGTATATCGTAATAGAGCATTTCCTCGTGACGTCTGGTGGTTGGCAAAAAAGCGCGCTCGACTTTCCCGCGCAATTTACTATATTGGTGATCCTCTATCGCTATGCTTTTCCCAAGCCTTTTTGCCAACCACTCATAAAAGTTGAGATGTTTGTTTACAAACAAGGAACTGCCCTATTGGACCACGTTAACGAAATATTATATAGATAAGTAGAAAGCATCACACGTTCAATATTTTTGGTTAATTACTATTTTCATTTTAAACTTTTTATTTCACTTTGTCATTTAACGTGCGTTTTCTTACTTTTTTGAATTATAATTTACTTTTTATTTCTTAGTAGTTTTAATTCTTTTGATTTGTTATTATTTCATAGTAGTACTTTGTTTTTAGTTCCCTTTTAAGGGTTTTATTATTATTATTATTATTTGATAGTTTTTCGAAATGCCCGGGAAACGCAAATCTAATCTTTCCAACAGAAATAATAAAGCTCGGGCTATGAAAGTAGCTAGAAGTCAAGAGACGAGTTGTATCACAGAGCTGGGTATTAATATTATAAAATGTACCATTATTACAGGAACTGCTAAAGGAGACAGCGTTTTGATTCCTCGCATACCTATTATTCCCAACAACTTGCCATTTCATTTCAAGAGATTGCAATTTCCATTGAAATCGGCTTTTACAATGACGATCAACAAATCCCAGGGGCAAACCTTAAAAGTGGCAGGCATTCATTTAGGAACTCCATGCTTCTCACACGGTCAATTATATGTTGGTTGTTCACGTGTTTCAAGTGCCCAGAACTTGCATGTGTTGACGGAAAATAATAAGTCATTTAATGTTGTATACAGATCGGTATTAAAATAAAAATAAATTGTATATTTTTCCCGTAGAGCTTTCAATTAGTTACAAATTTTTTTGAGTATACTTTATCAGACTCTATTTTGCACAGCACCACAATGATAAGGTTTCATTACATTACATATTATGATCAAACCGTCAATTCCCACACATACACATCAAAATTTCTACGTGAACGAAGTCGCGGGTAACAGCTAGTAAATTATAATTTTATAACTACTAATATTTATAAACCAACTTTAATATATATATATATATATATATATATATATATATTATTATTATTATTATTATTATAGAGGAAAAATAAAAGGTTAAAATCCAAAAGTTAATAAAATAAGCAACGTCAAAAACAGCATATTCACATACTCAATGTGCAAGAAAATGCAAGAAATATAAGATATGCCAAATTAATTATAATGTAAAAATTATGAAAACTGATGCAATCAGAAAACACAAAAATGAAACCAGACAGAAAATATTAATTAACCCAAAAAACATTGAGGCCATCATCGCCAGGGAAGCTCCTCAATGCAGGTTAGAAACAGTAGGATGTTTCAAGAGTTACTACAAAAACAAAAAGTAGCTTAGCTCCCTACATCTTACAGAGAGAAAAAAGAGCCTAACCACTGCCGTTCTGAATACAAAATTAAAAATTATTTAGATACAAAGAGAAAAATTTTAAATATACAAAATAATATGTACAAATATAAAAACTTATATATATATTTTTTTTTTCTTGATAAGATGTAGGGAGCTAAACTACTTTTTGTTTTGTTTTTGTTAGTAACCCTTGAAATTCTTACTGCTTCCATCCTGCACTAAGGGGCTGCCCTGTTGATCTGATGATGGCCTCAATGTTTGTTGGGTTAATTAATATTTCCTGTCTGGTTTCAATTTTATGCTTTATGACTGCATTAATTTTCATATTTTTTTTTACAATATTTATGCCATTTTGAGTCCTTTTTCTAAAATATTTGAAATTATAATGCGTAATAAGGTTTTTCAGCAGGTAAAAAAATTTAGTTTCATTATCTCAACATGGTTTTATTCCTAAGAGGTCTACACTGACTCATGTATTTTATTTAACTAGCAAAATTATTTCTTCATGTGAAAATGGGTATCAACTTGATGTCATTTACATTGATTTTTCCAAGGCTTTTGACACAATTGACTTTGGGATTCTTCTTGGGAAATTGATTGGTATGGGTTTTCATTGGATTTTTCCCTACTTAAATAATAGAATTCTATATGTATATTTTAATGGTGCTATTTCCGACAAATTTACTAATACTTCAGGTGTGCCCCAAGGATCTAACTTGGGTCCCCTGTTTTTTATTTTATTTATTAATGATCTGTGTTCTGTTTTAAAAATTTCTGAATATCTATTGTTTGCCGATGATATGAAGTTATTCAAGCAACTATGTTCTATTGCTGATGCTGTTCTTTTACAAAGTGATCTTGATCATTTGTATCAGTGGTGTATTTAATAACAAATTATACCTGAATATTAAGAAATGTAGTATCCAGGGTTACTCTCGTAATTCTCATGCTTTAATGTATTTTTATCAAATTAATAATCTTCCTTTATTTCGATCTGATTTTGTAGTTGATTTGGGTGTTACTTTTGATATTAAACTTGACTGTTCACTCCACATCAATAGCATTATTTCTAGAGCATACAAAAAACTTGGGTTTCTTAAGCGTAAAACTAAAGATTTTTCCAATCATCTTGCATTAAAAGTCCTATATTTTATTATGGTTCACTCCAATCTGGAATATTGCAGTCTTATTTGGAATGCTTTTTATGATAATAAAATCAAAATTCTAGAGCAAGTTTAAACTAAATTTGCACGTAATTTATATTTTAAAAGTAATCTTATTCATACTCAGGTTATTTCTTCCTCGTATCTACGAAGTACTTTTAATCTTTCTAGTTTAAAATTTCGTCGTGACCTTTTTTGTTTATTATTCGTTTATAAAGTTATCAATAATATGATTGACTGCAGTGACATTCTTAACTGTATTCAAATTAATGTGCCAACCAAGTCTCTTAAAAATAATAATTTATTTGTCACTCCATTTGTAAAACATAATTATATTGGTAATTTTCCATTATATAAATTTTACAAAATTTTTAATGAGCTTTCTGTGAATTTGGATATTTTTAACATGTCTTTTACTGTTTTTAAGGCTAGGTGTCAACTTTTAAATTCATAACATGTATTTTTTTTAATCTATGTTTGATGTAATGTATTATAGTTTTATTCAAGCAACACTGTAATTGGATTTTTCTGTACAGTGTGCTTTTCTTTAAATAAATGAAATAAATTATATATATATACATATATATATATATATATATATATATATATATATATATCTAAATGCTATCGAAAAAATTCTTAAATACATAATATAGTGAACTAAAGTTTGGTTGGATAATTAAAAAAAAAAAAATAGAAAAGAAAGGAAAGAAAACTTTATAACACGACTGAAAATACAATCCGAACAATTTCCTTTTACATTTCATAATGTACTTAAATATTTCTGTTCGGCCAGTAGGCCAGTCGTAATTTTGAAGAAATGTTCTTCTGGCCATCTGAGTAATGTATAATAATTACGTTTCTTTTTTGGTCTGTATAAAGATATTAAAATATTCTTTAAAAAAAAAAAAAAAAAATCGCTGTCGTGTATCCAAATTCTTTTGCGAAGCCCTGTAAACAAACTGGTAGTTTAGTTTCTACTGGTACATTTTCAACAGGAAGCATGCTATAATGAACTTGAATACCATACATAATTTTCAAGGCATATTAAAATTGTTTACAGAAATTAGAATGCGGACAGACAGTAGAACCAATGCATAAATTTTTTTCGAGTTTATTGGAAAGTGTTAGTAAATAAAAAACTTGGCATATTTAAAAAAAAAAAAAAAAAAAAAAAAAAAAAAAGAACTATGAAAACTAGTATGTTGTAGACCAGAGGTGGCCAACTCACGGCCCGCCATGTAGTTTTTTGCGGCCCGCGAGGAGACTAACAATGTTTAACGTTTGTCAACTTTGGTTAACACATTAAAAATTAATAAATACATTCTGACTTTTCGAAGAGAAAATAAATACTTTTCACCGATTATGGTAGCTAAAGAATCACATTGTTGTTATGAAATATTATTAGATCCATTAATTCTCATTTTTCTTATAGTTATTAATGTATACGTCAGATTTTTTTTTTTTTTTTTTTTTGATACTATTGTTATTTTATGAGTGCATGTATACAATGTAAATTAATGTATTCTGCTCCGAATCTTCATCCTGCCCTCCCCCGAAAATACATATACATACATGATTCATACATTCACAAACATTTGTATACATACACATTATATACATAAGATGCGACCCGCCTGCATAAAATATGTTTCCAGTGCGGCTCACCATGCATTTTTGCTTGGGCAGGCTTGTTGTAGACAACACGGGAAAAGAAAAAAAAAAAAAAAAACTTTCTTCTTTATTTTCCTATACAAATTCCCACAATACAAATTAGTTATTAAAATTAGTATTTATTAAACTGGTTTCCATTTCATCACAGAAAATTTGTATAACATTAAATGCAGAAAGAAAGTCGATTTTATGCCCTAAAAATGACATCTCAGGAAATGTATTATTTATTTATTTGTTTATTTATTTGTCTTTGTAAAAAATAAAATTGATAACTTGATTTCAGTTGCGGGCATGGATGTTTGTAATGTCTAATGTCTACAAGATAATGTCTACATGATGCACTTGTTTCTGTAAATTATTCTAATATTTGCAAACCTGTGCGAAATTTTCGCACTTTATTTCTTTTCTTATTTATCTACAAAATTTGAAACTCATAAATCTTAAACCAATTTCTCTACCCAATTGTAATTTTAATTCATCAGAAGCCAAGTTATTATTAGAAATAAATTAATATTGTGGGATGAAACGCTAATGATATATCATTAGCGCTTCGTCCCACAATATTGATTATATATATAAATTAATTATATATTAATTATAATAAAACCAATATCATTCAATGAAAGGCTTAAAAATAAAATTCATGTCTGACGACCCAATTTTCATATTTCACGAGGCAGGACAGATTTAATACAGGACCCCCATGACGACTTTAAATTTTTGTCGCCATGTTAGCGATGCATTTTATTAATTAATTTATTTTGGCATAATTTTGTGTTAAAAAAAACTCAGTACCTATTTTTATTATACTTTTTATTATTGCGATTTTTAGTCAATTTATGACAAAAGTTCAGATGGTATCATTAAAATATTGCTAGATTTAAAATAACGCTTGCAAAGATTGTACTGATGCAACTTTTAAAAATACATTTTTCTATAAAATGATCTCATCAGACAAATGTCGTCATTTTTTTTATTAGATCACTGAACTAAGTCCGCGTGCTGAAATATTGCTGCTTATGTATTATTTTTTATCCTCGCGTATTTTATTAAGTCACTATAGTATCATTTCTTAAAAAAAAAAAAAAAAAAAAAAAAAAGAAAAAGAAAAAAGAAAAAAAATCGTAACTGAACCACGTTAGAGAAACATTATATAGATGGATCAATCGAGACAAAGGTCATTGTAACTACAAGTCTCAAAGTTGTCAAATTATTATCTAAATACCCAAACTTGGTTTCAAATTATCACACTTGGTTTCAAATTATCTGTGGTTCAACCACTCGTTTTTAAAATTATTGATGAGTTCTTCAGGAAAATATTCATATTGTAATTTTACCCCCTCCCTAGAAAGGTACATTTTTCCAGGAGGGAGGTGAAGTGATGCTCCGACGTATATAAAAATTTTATCCTATTTGACTATACCTATTCTAAATAATTTTTCTTTTTTCATCATAATATGTTATTGACTATGTTATTGACCTATTTGACTATTCCTATTCTAAATAATTTTTCTTTTTTCATCATAATATGTTAACAATAATCCTCACTGCGTACATTTATGCTAAATTTTTCACATTAAAAACTTTTATTAAAAAATCTGGAGTGACTCTACCCGAACATTAAGTACTTAACAATTTTGTAGATAAAGTAAAGAAAGAGGAGTTGTTAAACAAACAAAAGAGAGAAAACCATAATAGAGTGCTTGAGTATTTTTCTCCATATATTACACGATGTTATATTTAACGCAACTGAACTTTCAGACCATAGATTATAATGATAAAGAATTTTTCGTTGTGTTCCTGTAAAAACCTATAAGTGCTAGATTCACCAAAATGCTTATAGTTAGTGTAACAGTGATTTATAATATTCATATAAATTTTCAGCTCAATTGAATAAGGCGTTTAGATGCTATCGCACTTTTAAAAATTTGGCCCCATAGGCCATAATGATAAAGAATTTTTCTTTGTGCCCCTGTAAAAAAACTGTGAGTGCTAAATTCACCAAAATCTATACAGTTCATACAACTGTGACCTATAATATGTGTATAAATTTTTTGCTCAATTGAATATGGCATTTAGATGCTATAGCACTTTTAAGACTTTGGTCCCATAGGCCATAATGATAAAGAATTTTTCTTTGTGTCCCTGTAAAAAAAAGTATAAGCGCTAGATTCACCAAACTCAATAGGGTTCGTACTATGGTGACTTACAATATACGTACCAACTTTCAGCTTATTCGAACAAAGCGTTTAGACGCTAGCGTGTTCAATCACAGACATACACGCACACATACATACATCATCGTAAAAATAGTGAAAACGGACTCAGGGGACCTCGAAACGTATAGAAACGTCAAAATCTCAAATTCAGATTTTTGACATGATTAACAATACTTTCCTCACTATAGTGTTCGGAAAGTAAAAAAAAAAAAATTTTTTTTTTTTTTCTTTTAAGAGTGTTCTGTATTACTTCCCAAAACTGTACTTCTTCAAATGAAAATCAAAAATTTAAACTGAAAGAAAATATATTGCATTTTTGTAATTATAAGTTTTCTAGGTTACAGCCTCAGATAACAAGAAATTTGATTGTTAATGACAACGAAATATTAACTTTGTGGAAAAGCTTAAACTTGTTTTATAGTATATATATGTGTATAAGTATGTGTATATTCCTATTACATCACTATAATAGTATATTATATAGTACTATATCTTATAAAATACAATATTTTGTGAATACATTATAATAAATAAATAGCTTTCATCATAGCTAGTTTTTACGATTTCTTCTACGTCTGTATTAATAGACTGTACTAAGCATATAAAATTTATGGGAGTTCATGGGAGTTCATGATCATATAAAAAAGAAAAAAGATTGTCTCCCGCTGTCTTGGGTAAAAGCCCAAATGCTTTGGCTCTCCTCTGATTATTATTGGCATCAACAACAATTCAAACTAATCTGAACTTCCCACACTTACTAAAAAAAAAAAAAGAAAAAGAAAAGAGAGAGAGAGAAAGTTCATTTTTTTGACAATGTAAATGGCTATGACTTATGCTCTTTTTTTTTTTTTTCTTGGATAACTTCGATATTTTACATTTTAATTAATTTTTATCATACTTCTAATCGATCCTTTAATCTGTTATTACATTTCAGTTGTAAATGTTAGTTTGTTAGTTTTCAAATAATTATAAACTCGAGATAATTGATTGATTTATTAAATTTATTAGATTATTGATTTTTTTTTTTTTTTTTTTAGTGCTAGAGGCCTATTTCAGTCGGTACAGTTGTCGAATTTTTATAGGTCACTCTTAATTAGTGCTAGAGGCCTATTTCAGTCGGTTTATTGAGTGGGGATTTATTGAATGAAGTCCCCCCAAGGCACAACTTTGACATGAGTCCCCCCCAAGGTACCCCTATTTCAGTCGATACAGCGTTGTCGAATTTTTATAATACACTCTTAATAGTGCTAAGGGCCTATTTCAGTCGGTTTATTGAATGGGGATTTATTGAATGAAGTTCCCCCAAGGCACAACTTTGACATGAGTCCCCCCCCCCAAGGTACCCCTATTTCAGTCGGTACAGTGTTGTCGAATTTTTATAATACACTCTTAATAGTGCTAAGGGCCTATTTCAGTCGGTTTATTGAATGGGGATTTATTGAATGAAGTCCCCCCAAGGCACAACTTTGACATGAGTCCCCCCCAGGCCCAACTTTGACATGAGTCCCCCCAAGGCCCAACTTTGACATGAGTCCCCCCCAAGGTACAACTTTGACATGAGTTCCCCCCAAGGCACAGCTTTGACATGAGTCCCCCCCAAGGCACACCTCCCCCTCATTGGGAAAAAGAGAAAAAACGTTGTTTTGCGGCTATAAGACAGTTTGGACTTCCAGCGTTATTTGTTACAATATCTGCAGCTGAAACACATTGGTTTGATTTAATGAAAACTTTATCATGGAATTTAGATCGTCACGAATTAACTAAAGAAGAATTTGTCGATATTAACAAGTTTAGCAGTAGGCCTCTGGCACTAAATTAAAATCTGTCAATGTCAGATTTTCATGTTTTTATTTTTTTACTTTCTTCTATATTTAGTAGAAGAAAGTACTGAATTCGTAACAAAATTCATTTCCGGTTTTCGAAGGACTCACATGTTTTAAGGTGTCCAGAACACAATTTGACCGTTTTTTAGAAAATGGCTGTATATGTGTGGGAGGCAAAATTTTTGTGGTAGATCTATCTCAATAACTAATACACAGACTTGTATGTAAATTTATATGTAGCTTCACGTTGACATAAATTAGTGCCGATCAATTTTTAGTGCAGATCGCTCAGAAGGTGGCGTTGTCATCACGTTTTATCACAATTTTAAATGTGGCGGTATAGAACAAAGTTTGCTATAGATGTACTCAATGAAAATTATTTTTAATAAACTATTGTATTATTTTTTGTTTATAATAGTAATAGTGAACAATTATGAAATGTAGAAAAGATATATATGTCCCCCCAGGAGGTGTACAAATGAGTATTTTTTAAAAGAATTCGACAATACCTATAAAAGGAATGGTTGAACCATTGATTTGTGACAATTCGAAACAAAATTCTTTTTTCATCTTTAAACGAAATAATGATGATAAATGCATTTTTTAAGATATCATCGTGGGGTGGGGGTGGGGGGGGGGATTACACTTTCTCTTCACATTTATCGTTATACTACTTATCAAAGATCAAAATCATTTCCATTCATCTGGAAAATAATTTTAATAAATATTATGTACTACATGAATTTGTATACGACAATATAGGAAAAAGTTGTGGAAGAAGACCATTTGTGAAAGGGCACCCAATGGACGGTCATGGCTGCTCCTAACAGGGACAACACATCCATGCCTTCTCCTGGATTCGAACCCAGGCCCAACCGTGTAGGAGTCAGAGACGCTAACCCGCTAACCACTACACCATAATGTTTATAATTGGACAATAATTATGCACGCGGGCTCAACTCAATGATCTAATAAGAAAAAAATGAGGACATTTATCTGATAAGAGTATTTTATGAAAAATGCATTTTTAAAAGTTGAATTTTAAGAATCTTCGAAAGCGCCATTTTAAACCTAGCAATACTTTAACTATATATACAGAATATCTTTTATTATCATAAATTGACTAAAAAACAGACCATAAAAAGTATAATCAAAATGGGAATTACTTTTTATTTTTTTCAAAATTGCCAAAATAAATAAATAAAAAGTCGTCGCCAACATGGCGACAAAAATTTAAAATTCATTCATGAGGGTCCTATACTAAAACAGTATTGCGTTGCGGAAGTATAAAAACTGGGTCGTGAATCGTGAATTATGAATTTTATTTCGAAACCTTTCTTTGTATAACTTTAGTTCCACTATTGCACAATATTAATTTGGTTCTAATGATAATTTGGCGACTGGTTAATTAAAATTTTAATTACGTGGTGAAATTCATATATAATATTTATGAATTTCAAATTTTAAAGCTGAATAAGAAAGAAAGAAAATGCGAAAATTTCGCATGGGTTTGCTAGCATAAATAAAAATATTAAATGTAGAGTGTATTTTATGGTATGTATGTTAAAAACAGGATGCTGTTAATAATGCAATTTAAAATGAATCGGATAAATAGCTTTTCCACAAACAATATTAAACCATTCTTGATAAAATGCACTAACTTACAAGAAATAAGTAATAGGAAATAAGTTAGAAGTGATTCAATATTTTTATAAAATATCATATATCAATAATTACTTATTTTAAATGTTATTGAACCGAATTTTTGTAAAATTCTTCTAGGAAGAGGTATTTTTAGTTGGTAGGGAGTCTAGTTCTCAACTAACCGTGGCAGCATAATATTTTTGATGTATTTTTTGTTTTAGCAGGAATTTTAAAAAAAAATTCCCTCGAAACGCTTGTTTTTATTAAAATACTGGTTATTTTTACATTTTAACAAAGGTGAAAAACGGACTATTCTTGTTTAATTTCTGATATAGAAGAGAAAAATGTCAACTTACCTCAAAATATTGCTTCCAACAGTCAGCCCCTAAAACCTTCTTGGCAGCAAAATGGAAATCCGTCGGTTTTGCAGCTGGTACAGATATGAAACATTTACCACCAGGTTTCACGCACCACATCAAGTTTCTTAGAGCTGTTGCATGCTCTCTGACGAAAAACAGAGCCTGTGAAGAAAATATCCAATCAAACTTCCCTGCCCATGACAGCTCGAATGTTGTTTGATCTTCAATGCTAGCATAGGCAAAATCCATTTTCTCATCGGCTACAAAAGTAAAAGCATAATTAATAGCATTTTTGTTCGAATCAATGCCAAGAACTTCTCTGCAGTGTGGGTAATAATCAGAAATTTGAGCTGTAGTGATTCCGTATCCACAACCGACTTCTAAAACATTAGTTCTTGCAAATTCACTCTGTTCTGTAATTTGTTGACACTCCGCTAAAAGAGCACTTTGTAACGTCATAGTGTAACCTCTGCATTCATTTGGTGAATACTCGTCCATTTCGAATAATTATACTAACTTTATAATGGAAAAAATATTTACAATTTCCAATTAATTAATAATTAATATAATAGTATAAAAGTCCTATGGTAACGAAAATAAATAAACACAGTACCATACTGTGGTAAATATCTCTGTAAAAATGTTCCCTCGCAAGACACAGATAGAATGAAAATTTGTTTGAATGAGAGACTTGTTCTACACACTACTCTATCACCACTGTTCTAAACTTAGACCTCAGACGTAAGAAGCATCTTGAAACGGTGAATGTAAACTCTTGCGCCCACTTGTGAAAGGCGGTCGCCACAGTTGGCTCTTTATTCCGTTCAAGGGGGGCCTCACTAACAGATTTTTATCATAGAAATATCTGAAGTCATCCATTTTTGAAACATCGAAGTAAGGGGGGAAAAATTAAGTAAGGAAAAAAAATGAAATATTTAAGATAAAAGTTTGAAACAAAAGTTGTTTTTCGAAAATAAAAAGTTCGGAAAATAATAAACTCTGTTTCAGTGTTAGAAATAAGAATTTTGAAACTAGGCGTCAAAATGACGCCTGGATTAAATTTTTTGTGCGTCAAAATGAAAAATCTAGGTACCATCTATAATTAAATATGTATATTAAAAATAATAGTAATAATAATAATAATAAAGCATCAACTTGAAATAATATATGCAAAATTATATAAAAAATATTTATGTAATGAATGTAATTACATTGACAATATTAAACGTACATATTTATAATCGCAAATTCATTCTTCGCCCAGAAGCTACATCATTCCATCACAATTTAGTTAATAGCATTTTCTGGCCAGAAATCTTCCAATTTAGGGCTGTTTTGTAACGCGCTAATGGCCACAGGCAGTGTCCCACAGACCTTATAAGGTCTATGCAGTGTCCTGTATGGAGTTATAGTCGTCTTATGTAACCTACATTCAACTGTTCTGTTTACTGCGCGCGATGTATATATATATATGTACTCGTTTATCTGTATGTAGTATAGTGAATTGTTATTAAAATTTTTTGTATCGAGCCAGGTGTAATTATTTCGTCTAGCTGGGTCCTGGTTCCTTTAGTTTAATTTAATCATTAACAAATCGTCAACAACTTTCATAGAGCTATGATTTCTTAAATCAGTTTTTATTAGGTTTAATTGACTGAAATAGACTTGTTTACAGTCTGATGGGATTGGGAATATTATTAGGTATGATGAGGAAAAAATCCAAGCGTCAAATATGGCACCTATGATTGGAATTCTAGGCGTCAAAATGAAAAAACTGGTCGCAAAATGCGACTAACGACAGCTTATTTCTAACCCTGCTCTGTTTATTATTTTCCGAACGTATATTTTTAAAGAGGGTACAATACCTAATCTCGCTGACAGTGAAGGCCCGTGTCATTCTATGGGAAATCTTGTTTCCACAATTGCTCATCACCTAATGTAGCTTTTTAAATTCCGTTTTTACATTCAGAAGATTCACAACCGTTAAATTAGTACTCGATGTTTTTAATTTGTTGTTATATATATTAAATATTTTATTTATTTATTTATTTTTAGTTGAAATAATAACTAACTAAGTGCACTTTTCGCACTTTTAACTAGAAAATAAAATACTAAAAATGGGAAAAATCAATTTTTCAAAAATGATTACTAATTTAACTACAATAGAACCTATATTATCCGAAGCTCTCCATTAACCGAAATTCATTTTTTATTTTATTTTTTTTCTTTAACTATTACGTTCTTTGTGGGCAAAATCTATTTTTAAAACTTTTTCTTTTCAGTCACATTCCTTGTATGCTTGCGGTTCATACGAACCACGAATGCAAATAAATATTTTAGATCCCCTTTCTTAGAATTCTTTTGAATTTAACATGTGCTGATCAAAGCGGAGAAAAGAACAACGATGTGGGCGAAGAAAACCAACAAATTAGTAATTCTGAAGTTTTTTAAAGGTTTTGCAAAAGGTTTGGTATGGCTGGAGTATCAGAAATAGTGTGGTTTTATTTGATACTGGTGAACTAGTATTAAATAAAAATTTCGTGATAGAGCTGCAAGCAAAAGCAAACTGTGACAAACAAAACTTTTTTTTTTCACATATTTGTGAAATACGAAATATATGTTCTGAATTCCAAAATTAAAATGTGGGTAATTTAGTCTTGTTTCTATTTTTCTATTGCTTTATCTTGTTGCTATTGTAAGAAATAGCGCACATATTTGTTCTTAATCTTAAAATTAAAGCATTCTCGATTATCAGAAAATTTAAATTTTCCGAAAGATTTCGATTACTTCAGATTCGATTACTTTCGATTACTTTTTCTCGATTACTTCAGATAATCGAGATTCTGATTCTACTGTGTTGTGAATTTTCTGAATTTGAAAACGGAATTTAAAGAAATATATTAGGTAATGAATAATTTTAGTAACAAATTTCCCCACAGAATGACATGGGCTTTGGCTCTCAGCGAAATTAGGCATTGTACGCTTTTAAAGAAAGTATTGTAATTATAATAAAAAAAAATCGACTATGAGATTTGGTGAATCCACTTGTTTTGAGTTATCTTGAATTAATCTCTGATATTTTTACGCTGATGTATATATGTATATGAATGTGTCTGTATGTCCATGAATGACCATGATAGCTTCTAAATGCTTTATTCGATTGAATTCAAAATTGGTAGATATACTACAGGTCAGAGGATGCCAAGCGTTGTACCGCCTCTAATGGTCAGCAGAAAATTTTAACATTATTGCTACTTTACAGTTTGGTCATTATTAAAACTGAAAAACTATGACTACAGACAATAGACATCAAACATAATTTTCAGCAAACATAAAAGATGGAAGTTTAAATGGAGAATGCAAGAGAAAAATTAGTCCAAATACTTCACAAATTTATTTTTTAAATTTTTACTACTTCATTTTCAAGCTATAAAGTGAGAAAAATGCGTATAATTTAATTTTTGCACTTTATAGTTTTAGAATGAAATATCATAGATTATATTATATTATATTATTTATTTATTATTATTGTTGTTGTTGTTGTAAAATAAGGGCTAATTTAACAGTTAGGAATATTTTGAATGTGAAAACAGAATTAAATATATATATATATATATATATATGTAATAAGTACTTCTGGTAACAAATTTCCTCATAGAATAACATGAGATACCGGTTTTCTTTACATTGGCTTTACAGTACGGCTTTCAAATTCAGAAAGCCGCAATTTGATAAAAACTAAGGTTGAAATGCTACTAAAGGAGAGAAAACGAGAAAATTTTTAATAAAATTACAAAACTTTGAATAAACACCATAAAAGGCAATAAACTTGCAACAATTGTTTCTGGTCGAAAGAACACGCGACCCTTCGTCAGGCGAACAAAGTAGGCACGAGTGCTGCAATCAAAGCGGCAACGCACTGTTCTCTCGCCCCGAAACAATTGTTCCAAATTTATTGCATTTTATGGCGTTTATTCAAAGTTTTGTAATTATTACTTTAAAACGCCAGTTTTGTGGTGCTTTCTTATTAAGATAACTCTTAATTTTAATTATTATTATTATTATTTTTTTTTTTTTAATTCCTTCATTTATTCATCAATTACTTCCATTACCGACTACCATAGGTTCTGAAAGTATTGTATTCGGTCCGAAAATTCCATATTGAGTTTTCACCTGATTTACAAGTTTTAAGTTCGCCTGAGTCCAAAAAAGTAGTGTTTGGTTATTGGTCAGTGTGTATGTGTGTGGAATCTTATAACTATCATATCTCCGAATCCAATAAAAATAGAATTATGAAACTTCAGAATTCAGACAGGTCTGGTGTACAGATGAATTTTCCAAATTTTGGTGAAAATTGGAAAACCGAACTTCGTGAATCGGAAATGTCCGTAAAATAAGTCGAAAACAGCTCTAACGATTTTCTTCAAATTTGCTATATAAACACTCTATTACATGTCTTTTCGTATGAATTAGTTGTTTAGTTCAGAAAAATTGATATGCGTCCTGTATAAATAGCTCAATTTCAGATCTCGCAAGTGCTTTCCTCTAAAAACGACTGTACGTTTTTTTTTTTTTTCAAACTTGCCATATTAACCTTCTTTAAATATCCTTTTGTATATAATTCTTGTTTTCTGGTCAACTATTGAGTATACCAAGTTTTGGTAAAAGTTGGTATCTCAAAAATGACTGTAACGATTTTCTTGTAAATTGTTACCTAAACCAATTTTAGATATCCTTTCTCATGTATTACGTGGTTATTACAGGAAAATTAACAGTCACCCTGATTAGGTAGGTCAGTTTTAGATCTCAGAAACTGGTGTTTCAAAAACTTGTTCTACTGATTTTTTTTTTTTTTTAAAACCCGCTGTATAAACTCTGTTTTATATGTCTTTACATATGTATTAGCTTTCTCTTACCGGAAAAATTTTGATGTCTACTTTATTTGGTCAATTTTATCACATCTCTTCTTATCACGTCATCTCCCAAAGGTGCATATAATACGTGTAATAGTGGGTAATGGAAGTCGTGTGGCTGTTTCACACCAGATTTTTTTTTTCTTTTCATTACGAACAAGGAAGTAAGAAACCTGACTGTCAAATTGACATTTTCTTTTTCCAAATTTCTCCACATTTACCAGCTTGCGTTTAAAAAATGCCAATGTTATGTTAAAATTAGTCTATAAGTTTAAATAAATATAGCAAAACATTTTAGGTGAATTTCAAGTGAAAATGTGCAAAAAAGAAAGAAAAAAAAAAAAAGTAAAAATTCTGTTACAAAGACAGAATTTAGTTTAGTACGGAGGACTATTAATTTCAATCTGTAAAATTTGTATTTATATTTTTTAATTTTAATTAATTATTTATTTTTTATGGCCACTTACTTTGTAAAACGACTGAAATGAGTTAAAATGAAGCGTTGCCCTCTAAATTTCATACTTTAGTTAATTTTAAAAAATCTAATTCTCGTGTCGAAAAACTGTTTCCACCCCTGGCTTCAGAAAAATCGCCCCTTTCGTTTGGTACCAATTTGTAACGATAGGACTGATATTTCTAATTTATTTTGATGTTACACAAAACTGGTCTACAAAAACTGACGACAACGTTTTCACAAAATTGAAACTAATAGGTGAATTGAAACTAGTAACCCTAAAAAATTTTTTCTTTTCAGCTAACTGAATTATTTTTAACTTTTTCTTGATAGGAAACATTGGAAAAATTTTAAATAATACAATATATTACGCCAGGGCACGAAATTTCCGCTCGCCATTGGCGAGTGGAATTTTTACTGTGACGAGTAAAAATTTGGTCTAGTTATAGATAGAATTCTTACACGATACGGTGACAGAAAACATTCTTTTTATAGATTTAAATATGGCAAAATCTTGTCATCTTATAACCTCATACCTCATATTTAATTCCAGCCGGAGAAAGGAAAAATGCTTAGTGCATGCATAAAAGTTTTAATCTCTTCGGCAGTTTCGTTTCTCCCACTGTGATTTCTCCAAGCAGAGTGAGAAAAGACGAACAGAAAACCTCTCTGCCCGTCGCCCACTATACGAGAAAAGAGAAATGTGAAAGTTTGCCTATGCGATAATGGCGCATGAAAATGAACCCGAGCCCTTTTAAAGATACTGCCTATGTTTATTTTGTTGAAAAATGATTAAAAAAAAAACAATTGACATTGTCCAGTTTTTTACTGAAACTCCAAGGATTTGCGCTTGTAATGATTTGTAGGCATGTAAGCAACGATTTTATCGAAAAAGTTATTCCGAAATGGCTATTTCAATTGACAACAATGAACAAGTTATACACATCGACATTCCGTCTGATTACAAAAATAAAATGGACGAAAAAGACATTTCCGATATAAAAAGTTAAATAAATAGGTAAATAAGGAAGCTTAATCTTTCATAATAAAAAGATTTTCACAGGATATTGTTTAACAAAGAGGTTTTTTTTTTTTTTTTTTTTTTTTTTTTTTTAATGACTCTTTACATTTATGTTATTAGACATTTTAATCTTTTTCAAATCTCAAATACATTATAATGATTTTTAATTATAGATGGTTATGAGACATGATGATAATCGACACACTTTTAATATATATAATTTTAAGCATATTTGTAAAAGCATTTCAAATAGTTAGGGGGAAAAAAAAAGTGCAAAAAAGAAAAAAAAAAAAAGACAACTCTATTTTGTGGCGAGTAGAAATTTCTTTCGGTGAGTGTAATCTGAGTCGACATTTCGGGCCCTGTATTATGCATAATTTTTTTTTGTACATTATTAATTAAAAAAGAAAATTTAAAATTAAAATTAAGTAAGCAAAAGATAATTTTAAATTCCCACACATGTCATGTCTGTCACGCTATTAAATAACTTTTTACAGATTTATTTATTTTATTTTATTTTATTTCACTTTTTTTTTTTTTTTTTTTTTTTTTTTTTAAATTAGATATCAGCTGAAAATCTTTTTTGTATAAGTCAAAATATCTGAATTTCAAAGGTGTCTCAGTTTTGAGAAATTGAGTAAATAAAAAATGAGTCACTGAAAATAGTCTGGTTTTTTTTTTATATCTGTCACACTACATGTTTACCTTAGTAAGTGTAAGTTATATTTTTTTAGGTTAAAATTTTGTATTATTTATAAGCAATACATACATATATATCGGCACACTAAAATTCATTATGATAAATTAATATTTAAATTTAAAATCGCACAAGAAAGCTGCCTAATGTCTAGTCCCCCACTAATGAAATTAACTTTTAATATGACAGAAAATGAAACAACAACAATAATAATAATCTGGTGCGGCATTCACATTACGTTAACTTATTTATATATTAGACAAACTATTAAAGTTTAAAGTGAAAGGTAAGAGCGAAAATTATAACAGTTCAAATTTGTTCTAGAAGCAATTTTTTTTTTTTTTTTTTTTTTTTTTTTTTTAAATACCGTACAAATTCCGAGCAAACGACCCAATCTCCCCCCCCCCCCCCAAAAGAAAAAAAAAAAAAAAAAAAAACATCAATGATTTGAACAACAATGTCAATGACATGAAATATTTGAAGTAGTGAATTATAAATCTCCCCGATGTTTCAACAAGCAAGGAGGAGGGGCTTAATCAGAATTTTAACAAAAAAGGTAATAAATAATCCAGCATCGTCGGGAAGGGGGCATTTGATGGAGTGGAGGCGCTTATTTGGAAGTTTATGGTATCTATCTTTGTGTTAACTCTATGTTTGAATGTTATAAGTACATTCGTAAAACATTTAAGGCTGTTTTTAAGTTCAAACTAGTATGTTGTGGCCACCACATGACTTTCTTCTACATTTTCCTATACAAATTCACTTGGTAAAAATAATTTATTAAAATTATTATTTAAAAAAATTATCTCCCATGATAATGCAGACGATTTCCATATTAGAGAAGAAGTATAACACTAAATATCAAAAAAAAAAAAAAAAAAAAGTCAATTTTATTGTCAATATTACATTAAAAAAAAAAAAAAAAAAATGTTAAAAATGAAAAAAATCGGTAACTTTATTTTAAATTATCGCAGATCTATGGTTCAACCATTCGTTTTAAAGGTACTGTACTTTTGAAAGATACCCATCATGAAAATTTACTCCTCTTGAAGGGGGACCTCCCCCCCCCCAGGAGGGAGAGGAGAGGCTCCTACACATACAAAAAAAATTTCCCAGTTGACTATCTCTATTATAAATAATTCTGGTAAATTTCATAATGATTATTAAAAAATAAACTCTCTTTATGCACATTTATACAAAATTTTGTCCTATATCACCATGTTAAAAATTTAGAAAAAGCGGGATGGCAACGCAACCTGTAAGACAATTTTTACCAAAAGTTGATAGGCACTAATTTATGTCAAGGTGCAACTACATACCAATTTGTGTGAAATTCTGTGCAGTAGTTCCTGAGATACAGTTGCCACAAGATTTTGTCACACACACACAAACAGACATTTTCTAAAAATGGTGAAATCGTGTTCTACAGCTCTCAGAACGTGTAAATCCATGAAAAACCCGAGGTCGAAAACTTTTACAAATCCAATACTTTCTTCTATTGAATATAGAAGAAAGTAAAAATCATTTCAAATTAATCTGGTTATCGATGCCCAAAGTATTTTTTTTTAAATTCATTCGATTAATTTTGTACTTATAAATTTATCCGATCTCAATGGAAAATTTCAAATAGCATTATCGTATGATACAGATTTAGAACATTGAGTTTACACGACCTGCTAGTATTTGCTCTTGAGATATGCTGATAACAGACACACAGACTAATCGCTAAAAACAGGATTTTTGGATTCAGTGGACTTCAAAACGTATAAATGTATCAAAAATTTGACCGAAAAACAATCCTTTCTCTATCGCAGATGAGTAAGAGAAAGTAAAAGACAGACGCTTTGTAACAAACTTGCATTAATTTGATTACGATATAACCTAGAAAAGTGTTCCGAGAATGTAGTACAAAACAGCAGCATTGGAATAATACTCAATACCCCCCCCCCCCCATAGCTAAATTTATATTTTCATAAAACTCGCTACTCGAAATCTGTGAAAAGTGCCACATGTTTCAGAAAGAGAAGCCTGCCAAAAAGTGGATTCGTATTCCAAAAATAACGTCGAATAATTTTTACACAAGTTTCCTCCACTGTTTTTGTTTTCGTTCCATTGAGGTATCGGCCCACTTGAGAAGTTTACGTCATGAATCTCGGATTGCCAGATGGAAGTTAAATATGTAAAGCAAAGGGGGAAAGAGCATTCTCAGAAAGAAATATTTAAAAGAACACGTTTGAAAACATACTCTATATTTCACAGCTACCTATTGCTTAAGAGTATCTTAGAAAATATTTTTTCAAGAAAATATTCACTTTGTGTGAATAATATATATTTTAAATAAGTGATTATCTTTACTTTTCAAACAGACACTATGTAAAGAAAGTACTGCAATCATAAACCAACCCGTTAAACGTGGGCCTAGTCCAGGTACAGTCGGTAACATAAGTCTCCGAACCCTAGCAAATATTCCTATGTAAACAAGTATGTTGTGGCCACCACAAGACTTTCTTCTATATTTACCTATACATATTCAATCAGTAACAATATTTAAAAAAAAAAAAAAAAAAAGAAAAAGTACGATTTTTTTTTTTTTGTTTTTTTTTTGTTAAAAGTGAAAAAAATCGATAACTTTGTTTTAAATTATCACAGATTTATAGTTCAACCATTCGTTTTAAAGGTATTGACGAGACCTTTCGAAAGATACCCATCTTGAAAATTTATCCCCCCCGGGGGGGTACTTCCACCCCAGGGGGGGAAGCGATGCCCCCCCATGCAGAAAATTTTTTTCCTAGTTACATACTACTATTATCAATAATTCATATTAATTTTACAATCACAAGTTTAAAACAACTCTAATTATGCACATTTATACGAATTTTTGTCCTATTCTGCCATGTTAAAAATTTAGATAAAATGCTATCACAGCGCCACCTGTTGAGCTATTGATCCCCAAACATAATCAGCACCAGTTTATGTCCGGGACCAACTAAATACCAAGTTTGGTTAAATTTCGTTAAAAAAAAAAAAAAAAAATTGCGATATTTTTCTAAGTTTTTTTTTGTTAAAAGTAAAAAAATCGATAACTTTGGTTTAAATTATCACAGATTTATCGTTCAACCATTCGTTTTAAAGGTATTGACGAGATCTTTCGAAAGATACCCATCTTGAAATTTTGCCCCCCGGGTGGGAACCGGTGGGGGGGCAACCGATGCCCCCACATGCACAAAATTTTTTTCCTAGTTAACTACTACTATTATCAACCTGATCTTTCGAAAGATACCCAATGTGAAAATTTACCCCCCCTGGGGGGTATTTTTCCCCTAGGGGGGGGAAGCGATGCCCCCCCATGCAGAAAATTTTTTTCCTAGTTACATACTACTATTATCAATAATTCATATTAATTTTACAATCACAAGTTTAAAACAACTCTAATTATGCACATTTATACGAATTTTTGTCCTATGCTGCCATGTTAAAAATTTAGATAAAATGCTATCACAGCGCCACCTGTTGAGCTATTGATCCCCAAACATAATCAGCACCAGTTTATGTCGGGGACCAACTAAATACCAAGTTTGGTTAAATTTCGTTAAAAAAAAAAAAAAAAAAAAAAAATTGCGATATTTTTCTAAGTTTTTTTTTGTTAAAAGTAAAAAAAAATCGATAACTTTGGTTTAAATTATCACAGATTTATCGTTCAACCATTCGTTTTAAAGGTATTGACGAGATCTTTCGAAAGATACCCATCTTGAAATTTTGCCCCCCCGGGTGGGAACTTACCCCCCGGTGGGGGGGCAACCGATGCCCCCACATGCACAAAATTTTTTTCCAAGTGAACTATTACTATTATCAACGAGACCTTTCGAAAGATACCCATCTTGAAAATTTACTTCCCCGGGGGGGGGATTTTCCCCCCCAGGGGGGGGGAACCGATGCCCCCCCATGCACAAAATTTTTTTCCTAGCTAACTACTACTATTATCAATAATTCATATTAATTTTACAATCACAAGTGTAAAATAACTCTCTTTATGCCCATTTATACGGAATTTTGTCCTATTCTGCCATGTTAAAAATTTGCATAAAATGCGATCACAACGCCACCTATTGAGCGAGTGATCCCAAAATCTAATCAGCACCAGTTTATATCAGGGTGCAACTAAATACCAAGTTCGGTTAAATTTCATTCATTGGTTCGTGAGATACAGCGTCCACAAAAAAATGATACAGACAGACAGACAGACAGACAGACATTTTCTAAAAACTATTAATTCGTGTTCTCCATATCCCAAAACATGTAAATCCATCAAAAAGTGGACTTCGAAAATTTTCGCGAATCCAATACTTTCTCTATATTACATATAGAAGAAAGTAAAAAAGTACACTTAATACAGTTTTGTTAAATAACTCCTTGTCGAATCTTGTTCTTAGTTAGTCTTAAAACAGGATTCGACAAGGATTTATTTAACAAAACTGTATTAACTGTACTTTATTTATATAGGAATTTTTGCTAGTGTTCGGAGACTTTTGTTACGGACAGGTAGGGTCAGCCTTGAAGTTTCCAGGTTCTAAGTATTGTAATTATAAAAATTTTTGACTATGAGATTTTAGAATATCTATACGTTTTAAGGTGTCCTGAGTTTATTTTTGCTAATTTTATGGCGATGTATGCATGTGTAAGAAAGTAAATCAGTATATTAACGGCCCTCTTCACTCACCGTCGCCGGAAGCCCGAGCCAATGTTATTCTATGGGGAAATTTTCTTTACAAATAACTTATTAACTAATACATATTTTTAAATTCTGTTTTCACATTCTGAAAATTCCCAACTGTTAAATTGACGGACCTTTTTTAAAAATGTATTTTTTTAATTTTTAATATTTTATTTTGAAATTGCAAAATGAAAAAAATTCACATGTTGAAAATTCGTATTTTTCAGCTTCAAAATAAAAAATAAAAAATTAAAAAAATAATTTTTTAAAAAAGGTCCGTCATTTTAACAGCTGGAAATTTTCAGAATGTGAAAACAGAATTTAAAAATATGTATTAGTTAATAAGTTATTTGTAAAGAAAAATTTCCCATACAATAACATTAGTTTCGGCTTCCGGCGGCGGTAAGTGAAGAGGGCCCTTAATAACGTCTAAATGCTTTGTTCGATTGAATTGAATCGACGTATAAGTATAGTTAGAACGTATGTTACAGGTCACTGTTGTACCAACAGTATAGTTGCATTCCGATGCATAGACTGGAGTGCCCCTATACTTTTAATCTATTTAAATTTCGCTTTAGAAAAGTTAAATTGTCCAAAACATAAAAAAAAAGATAAATATTTGCTACCGCGTGTTCACCACTCATAGCTCTTTTACAGGGCCGCACAAAATCGGATACATTACATTACGGTACATTGTTCGACCTACAATTTGGAAAGAAATACTCAAACACCCTGTTATGGTTTTTCCTTTTGTTTATTTACTGACTTCTTAGATTTAAATTTATTTAAACAACCCAAAATTGCTAAATGTTCGGAAAGTCGAGTAGAGTCATTCTAGATTTTTTAAATATAGAATCGACACACACACACACACAAAAGAAAACTATTTATTTATTTTGTTTCAATTACAAATATAACTAGTTCCATTATTATATTCCTTTCCTTGACTCTACCTGTTTTGCTAAAGTTGCATAATTCAGTTCCAAATCTCACAGACTTTATTTTTACTTATACTGTAACTCTCTTGAAAAATTTTCTGTAAAACAAACAAACGAAGCAGAAAATGTGCAATAAGATAATAATCTTCGAAAGAGACGTTATTGAAGGATAAGGAATACATTTCAGATTTTCAAAATCTGGAAACAGACGACAAAATCGTAAGCAGCAATATAATCAAGCTTTTAATGTATATTTGGAAAATTTCTATATTCGATACGATATTATTTTTTTTAAATGTAGCGCAATGCATAATACATTTTAACAACATGTCCTAATTTTGTGGTAAATAAACTATTTTACTCTTTCTCTCTCTCTCTCTATATATATATATATATATACATATATAGTGGTGGTCAAAATTATAAGGACAAGGAAAAAAATCGCCAAATCTTGGTTACAGTTGACCGGAAAATTATGCAAATTTTGTTGCTGGAAATGAATGATAAATGAAGCATTTTTTATTAGTTTTTATGGGAAATTCATATTCAAAAAATTCATTTTGGATTTAGACGGTCATGTGATATGGGCAAAATTATAAGGACAACTGTATTTGTGTGCTCTGAAAAGTAACATTTGCATGTTTTTTGTTCTGCACATGGCAATCCCAGATATTAAAAGTCTTAGGAATTTTTATACTTGCTGGAACACAATTTATAAAATAGCTAGCAGGCGTTGCTCGCTTCGCCGGTCAATATATTTAATTTAATTCTCAAAATTACATATAACTTATCAATATAAAAATCTCATTAAAAAAAAATGGATTGATTGATTGAAATCAATCCAAAATCTCAGTCTTTACTCCCCCACCCGTCCAAAGGGGAGGGAACTTGCGAAATTTACTTATAGTGTGTGTTGGGTACGTATAGCCAACCCACATATCAAAAAATCACATTCCTGTGATAATTTAGAACACAGTTACTATTGGAAAAGTGTTTTTTGCCTTCCCTCAAAAGGCAGGGGGATCAATTTATTGTGCTCGTAGATGTGTAAACTTAGTACGCCCACCTAACAAAAAATTGCTTTCCTGAGATAATTTTAAATGAAGTTACGCTTGCAAACGTATCCCCCCCCACTCCATAAGGAGGAAGTATTACAAAATCCTTTTATAGATTGTTTTAGGTACACATAACCAATTTATACACCGAAAAATCACTTTCCTGAGATAAATTAGTACAAAGTTACAATTGGAAACGTGTTTTTTACCCCCATCTCCAAGAGGGGGTGGGTGTGGGGACACTTCGCAAAATCCCTTTATAATGCGTGTTGGGTACACATAGCCAAAACAGATACCAAAATGTTATCGTCCTGAAAAAATTTTGAACAGAGCTACGTTTGGAAAACTACTTTTCACTTCCTCCCCCCACTTCCATGTGGGGAAAAGGAGGAATTTTCGCAAAATTCCGTCCCAGTTGGTGTTTCATTTAATATGCAAATAACCAATCCACACATTAAAATTCGTGAATGCATGTCCCATAGATTTCTCAGGACAAATTTAACATAAAAAGGGGGCTCTCGAATCTGTCCCGTCGTACTTCCCCCCCCCCTCCCTCCACAACAGAAAGAAAAAAAAAGGATCGAAAATCACAAAGCATCCTAAATTGTTTTTTAGAAATACATTTCAGAAGACGCACAGACAATTTCAACTTCTATGTGCCATTTTTGAAAGAGTTCTATGTAAAATCTGGATTTTGCAACACCCCCCTCCCCCCGACAACAAAAAATTCCCCCTTCCTCCCTTAAAATCAAAAATTCGGAAATCGACAAATTTTATTTACATTTATTTATTTTTTTGCAACTGATTTTGTCTCCCCGTGTGCAATTTCTTTACCGTAAAGCAATTTGAAGCCGTGTTATGTTCTTAAACATGTTATTACCGTCCAACTCCAGGAGAAAAGGGGGGGGGGGGTTCCGAACACCCCCTCTTATTGTAAAGGCTCTAGATCCAAGTTTCACACCAAAATTCGTGACCCAGTCCCACACAGAATCGCCACAGCAATGTTGAATCAGTGGTGGATGTACTACTTTATATGTATAGATGAAAGGTAATGTGAAATCACGTTTTGCACCCTCCCCCTTTAGGGCCGAATTTCTAAAATTTCAGAAATTGGTTTTTAGGCATTTTTATTTCCTGTATTTAAAAGCAAAAATCATATGTATATCTGTTTTTTTCTTTGAGATATGAAGGATTATGTGAAATCACTTTTTTGGCCCCCGTGAAGTCACGCTTTGCCCCTCCCACCTTGGGAGCCGAATACCTAAAATTCCAAAACTTGTTTTTTGGTATTTGTGTTTCTTATATTTTAAAGTAAAAATCGTACGGATATCTGTTATATATATAAAAGGTTATATATTGATAATAAAAATTCTCCTGGACCTGACGGCATTCACGGTCAATTTTTGAAAAACGTTGGACCATATGGTAGGGAGCACCTTTTGTACATTTTTAATTTGTCATGGAAGGCGGGCATACTTCCAAAACAGTGGAAAACTGTAATAATTATCCCAGTCTGCAGACTAAATAAGGAAGCCAGATCTGTGGGAAGTTGTAGGCCTATTGTTCTCACGTGTATTCCTATTCCTTGCAAGTTGATCGAGCGGATTATTTCGAGAATTACACATCGACTTATGGAACTAAATTTGATTCCGAAAGAACAGTATGGCTTCCGTAAGGGACACAGTACTATAGATCAAATCTTTTATTTTGCCCAGAGTGTGAGGGATGCCCACAACATGAAGCCCACTAAGCATACCATTTCTGTATTCCTAAACTTTACCAAGGTCTTTGATAAAGTTTGGAAAAATAAGCTCTTGGTGAAATGCCATAATGAGTTTAACATCAAAGGTAGAGCCCTCCCATGGATTTCAAACTTCCTGAACAACAGATGTTACAGAGTCAAGTATCAGAGTGGTATCTCCAACATTTACAGATCCTACCAGGGTATACCACAGGGCTCTGTTCTGAGTCCCACTTCGTTCTCATTATTTGTGGCTGGGATGGAAAAAATGGTCACTTCATGTAATATTGGCTTATTTGCTTATGATATTGTGATTTGGAAAAATGATGAAGACATAATACAAATTGAGAATTCTTTAAATGCAAACTTGGTTGCTATTCAAAGTTTTGCAGAAGAGCATAAATTAAATTTTAACTGTGAGGAGACATTCACTTGCATTTTTACTACGAACAAACATATGTTCAACTTGCAACCAAAAATTTATCTAAAGAGGAACCTACTTGAAATAACAAAAACTCCAAGTTATTTGAGCTTCACTTTGGACACAGAGATTAATTGTGGCAAGTACATTACCAAACTTGTTGAAAAGGGAAGGAAGCGTTTTCAACTATTAAAGTTCATTTCTGGCAGGGATTGGGGTGCCACTTCTGGAACTCTTAGAATGAATTACACTACGCTTATTGGGCCTGTTCTGGAGTATGGCTATCAAATCTATCAAGTGGCCTCTCAAGCGAATCTTAACAAATTGGAAAAAGTACAACTTAGTGCATCTCGAATAATTATGGGTCTCCATATCTGCTGTCCCAAAGCTATTGTACTGTTTGAGGCTGACCTACAGCCTTTGTCATTGAGAAGCTAAACTAATTCTGCAAAATATATTGCCAAATTAAATGTCTCGGGTCATTTAATAGAACTTCAAAATTTATTCTGCAATAGACAAGCAACTAGAGACAAGAAAGACAGTCCAGTTGGTGTTATGTGGAAGCGAGGTTTTTTGGATTTTGACATTGAACCATGTATTCATTTTAGCTGCTTGACGCCTGCTACTTCCTTGGGTAATGTTAGTTTTAATGACCCTTTATTGACAAGTGCCTCTAAGCACACTCAACACCCAGAAATGATGAGACAATAATCACTGGAAATAATCAGCAACATCCCTTTCCCGGCTCTGGTACTCTATAACTGATGGGAGTAAATTGGACTCTGGCAGGACTGGCAGTGGCGTCTATATGCTAAGGCCAAGGATGGTTTGGATTTTTGTTTCGAATTTCGCAACCCATATAACTGTTCGGTTTTCCGTTTGGAACTTCTTGCAATCAGAGAAGCCTTAAATTTCGCCCTCCGTTTTGAAAATAGCCACATTTAAATTTTGATGGACAGCAAAAGAAATTGGCTGAAAATTCTAGAAAAAAAAAACGATCAAGAGGTTATTTCCAAAATTGCTACACTTTCATAGAAAAGCAGAGTTTGCATTCAATGGATTCCATCCCATGTTGGAGTCTTTGGCAATGAGATGGCGGACTTGCGAAAGAGAGGGAAGTGATCTTCCTTCTGCTGCCTCTAGTGAACTTTTCGCGTCTGAATTTTTTTTCTGTTCACAAGACTAAAGCAAATTCTACTTGGAGAATCCCTTCCGCTCATGATTGGTATGCTGGTAACTGTCCTGGACTGTCTCTTCAGTCCAGAGGCATAAGATCCGCACAGACTGCTTTGGCCAGACTGCGTAGTGGCCACATCAAAAGCTTGAAATTCGTCGATAAAGTAAAGACTTATTCTTATCTTGTCCTTGTTTCTGACCTGCTTCTCCTGCTAATGCCATTGACTGTGTTGGTGCCTCTGCGAGGCAGCTGTGGAGTGAGGAGGGTAATGGCTTGTGGTTCTGTTAAAGCGATATGGTATCATGGACCTGGTCTAAGATTTTTGGACCAGGAGCGCATGAAAAAACAACATAAAGGGCTATGTGAAATCACGTTTTGGCACCCATCCCCTCTCAGGGCCGAATTTCTAAAATTCTAGAAATTGATTTTTTAGGTATTTTTGTTAGCTACACTAAGCGACAAAAAAAAAAAAAAAAAAAAAAAAGCCGCACTGCAGAAAATTTGACTTATACCTTTGGAGTTTGTAATAATTTAAAAACTAATGATTGCAGCAAATAAAATTGTTATGTTTGTATAATATGGAAGTCATAACATGATACCTATGTACATTTTCAATTTAATAATTCGTTTTATTACACTCTATGAAGTAATTAATAAAAAACTACAGAAAATTTTCTTTTTAAAGGTAATATAATAAACATATTACTTTGTATTCTATTAGGATTTATTATATGAAATAAACAAGTACTATTTTAATGTATGAAATAAAACTATTTATTTGTTAGATATAAACAATTATTTAGTAAAAATATGTATTCTGGATTGAATAATTCTGCCTTTATATGGAACTACTGCTTTAGTGCGTAATGGCATAATATTTTACAGTTTTTTAACATGAAACTGGGCTAAATATCAGAAATATTTTTTTTTGTAGTTCTTGCAAAGTTTTAGGCTACAAATTTCTAATCTCCACCCTGTTTTATAGACTAAACATTTTCGAGCTGATTGTGATTAGGACAATTTTCAGGTCTAACAAAGAAGAAAGCCTGCTGTTAGATATTGTCCATGTTTTATTTTATTCTCTCATTTTTATATTTTTAACTCACGTGATGTATTTTTGTTATTGAAAAAAAAGAAAAGATTATTCAGATGATGCTCGTGCGCGTGCATCTAGTTTCTTTTTCTCAGTATTCAAATTTTTGAATGGAATAAAAGCAGCAAGTAGATTTTGTTGTTAGAAATTATTATTTAGTTTTTTAGAAAGCTTAGGAGTTTAAAATAACTTCTTTTGTATGCTTTAAGTTTATTTTGGCGTCCGCAATTACATATATAGTAAGCTAGAGAGTTAAAATAACTTTCTTTTTGTACGCTTAAATAACATTTTGTGGCGTCTACGCGACAGGACGAAGTAAAACAATGTTTCAAGCAATTAAAGGTTTTAGAAAAGCCGATCTGAAGTTTGTAGCGGAAGAGCTTGGCGAAATAATTCCTCCTGAATGTACTATTGCTACCTTGAAGGAAATTATTTTGAATAGCAACGAATATAAAAATGATCCCAATTTTGTGCAAGAAATTCTATCAACGGCTGTTGTTGAGAGGCAAGAAAAAGAAAAATTGAAAGTCGAGCAAGAAAAATTGAAAGTCGAGCAAGAAAACGATCTTCAGCAACAAAAACTTAAACTTGAACAAGAAGAAAAAATTGAATTAGAAAAGCTTAATCAAGAATTAGAGATAAAGAAGATGGAATTAGACCAACAGTTGGAATTGGCTAGAATACAGTCACAGGCCTACATTCAAGGGGAGTCAATTTTAACTGTTAATGAAAATAATTCATCTAGAAGAAAAATTTCCTTACCCAAGTTACAATTCCGACAATTTGATGGGGATTTAAAAGAATGGCTACCATTCTGGAGTCAGTTTGAGCAGATAGATAAAGATAACGATATTCCTCCAGAAAACAAATTCCAGTACCTCATTCAAGCAACGGTCGCTGGTTCCAGAGCACGAGAAGTCGTAGACAGTTTTCCGCCAACTGGCGCCAACTATGCCAAAGTTATAGAGAGTCTAAAAGCTCGTTATGGAAGAGATGATCTTCTAGTTGAAGTGTACGTTAGAGAATTATTAAAATTAATTATAGTTGCTCATACAAAAGAAAACTTTTCTCTTACTTCATTGTACGATAAACTTGAATCATATTTAAGGGCTCTTGAAACGTTGGGTGTCACTACTGATAAATGCGCTTCTATATTATATCCTATGGTAGAATCCTGTTTTCCAGCTGAATTTTTGAAAGCTTGGAATAGAAGTAACATTGTTTCTACTAGTTCTGATGCGAAAGAACGGTTGGACAATTTGATGCAATTTCTCAAATGTGAAGTTGAAGGAGATGAAAGAATAAATTTGGCGGTAGCAGGTTTTGGTCTGGCGAAGAAAAATGATGACCGAAATTATAGAAAAAGAAGGACTTATACTGATGTTGTTAAGCCTATACCCACTGCCTCTACTTTATTAACGACTTCTTTTAAACAGGATCTAAAGAAAAATTGCGTGTTTTGTAATGGAAAGCATATGAGTTCAGACTGTTTTACGGCACGAAAGATGAGTTTTAATGAGAAACAGAGTGTTCTAAAGGATAAGAAGTGCTGTTTCCTCTGTTTGGGGTCAGGTCACACTACCAAACAGTGTAAAGCTGTCCTGAAGTGTTTTATCTGTGATAGAAAACATTCCACCGTGATGTGCCAAAGTCTTGATAAAGGCAAAACAAATGAACGAGAAGAGAAAGAAAAGTCAAATGAAAGTGAAGTAAATATGGCAAATTTCAATAAAAATCCAAGGGTATTTCTTCAAACTCTCAAAGCAAAAGTCGTCTCTGATAATAAAGAAAAGGATATTCGTCTAATTTTAGATACTGGTTCACAAAGATCGTATATTTTGAAGAAATTAGCAGAAGAAATGAAATATGCAGCCATTAAAAAAGAAAAGGTTGTACATTCACTTTTTGGCGGAGTCTCAACCAAAGAATATGAACATAGCTTTTATAAAATAAGATTAAGAGATTTGACAGGGAAATTCAGATGCAATTTTGAAGTTTTGGATCAAAATATTATATGTGAAAATGTTAAGCCTGTGGGAAAAGGTTCTTGGCTGAAAGAATTGGCCGAGAAAGGCATTGTTTTGACAGATGTTGGCGATGCAGATGAGTCTATTCAAGTACTGATTGGAGCCGATATAATCGGTGAACTATTGACAGGTCGAAGAGAAGTGTTGTCTTCTGGGCTAGTGGCAATGGAAACACTTTTTGGCTGGACATTAATGGGAAAAGTTCCTCAAGAAAGTTCATCTAAAGAAAATTTAGCTCTATCAGTTACTTCCATGTTTGTAAAAGAAGCAGAAATTTCTGACTTATGGAGATTAGATTTACTTGGAATAAGTGATCCAATCGAAAAGCTATGTAAGATGGAAGTAGATCGTCAAGTAAAAGAGCACTTTCTACAGACAGTAACACGGAATAAAGACGGTCGTTATGAAATATCCTTACCATGGGCTGAAGATAAACCACCTTTACCTGAAGAGAGAAAGGACTCGGAACACAATAAAGAAGCTGTTGTACTTGGATTACACTGGAACAGATTTTCGGACATTTTAAAGGTCAATGTATCCTGGACGAAAGATGTAAACCTGGAGAAAATAACAAAACGTACTATGCTATCAGTGGCACATAAAGTTTTTGATCCAATTGGTTTTACTTCACCAGTCATGATTTGCCCCAAGATGATGTTACAGAAAACCTGGAAAATTGGTTTAACCTGGGATGAAGAAATTACCGGGGATCTAAAAAGCGAGTTTATCGGATGGTTTCGTGAATTAAATATATTGGAAGAAATTGAGATTCCGCGATACATTCAAGTCACTCCAGATAATTTAAAAAAATGTACTCTTCATGCATTTTGTGATGCTAGTAATCAGGCTTATGCTGCTGTTGTATTTTTGAGAATAGAAAAAGCTGATCAAGTGAAATTATTCCTTCTGGCTGCCAAATCCCGCATCAGTCCTTTAAAGTGCCCAACTATACCTCGAATGGAGCTTTTAGCGGCTTTGATTGGTGCTAGATTATCGAAATCAGTAACAGATGCATTCAGTTGGGAAAATATGGAAAGATATTTTTGGAGTGATTCCACGACAGTTCTTGCATGGATAATCAGAGAAGAGAACTGGTCAGTTTTCGTCAGGAACCGAGTTCAAGAAATCAGGAGTTTGACTGATCCTTCTTTATGGAAATATATACCCAGTGAAATGAACCCATCGGATCTACCCTCTAGAGGTTGTAAAGCCAAACAACTTGTCTCTCTCAAATGGTGGGAGGGTCCATCGTGGCTTAAGAATCCACATGAGTATAATAAACATATGGATTTCATCTGCCAGAATATAAATGAAGAAGACGTTGAAAGAGAAAAGTTAAAATCTACAAAATTACTGATAAATGTAGATGAAAATTCACAGAATACTTGGTACTATCACTATTTTTCATGTTATGAGAAAATCGTTCGCCTTATGGGATGGATTCTCCGTTTTAAACATAATACTTGTAATACAAAGGATAAAGTGAAAGGAGAATTGACAAGTCAGGAATTTCACAAAGCAGAAATGAAAATAGCGTGGATGATTCAGAAAGAAGCTTTTTTCTCTAAAGATTATGAGAAATTGAAAACTCTTGAGACTTTCAAAGATGAGGAAGATATAATACGCGTGAAAACTAAAATTTTGTACAGACAAGACAAGAAGGATTTTCTCACACCTATCGTTCTACCATCTAATCATGAAGTTGTTAAACGAGTAATTTCATATTTTCATCTGAAAAATTGTCACGCAGGTCCTCAGATTCTTTTAAATTTGATTAGAGAAAAATATTGGATTTTGAATGGAAGAAGAACTGTGACATCTGTTTTATTTAAATGTACTACTTGTAAAAGATTCAACTCTAAGAACGTGGAATCTTCGCCTATTTCTCTACCAGAAAATCGAGTGAAAGATGCAGCTGTGTTTCAGGTCATTGGTATTGATATGGCTGGTCCTTTGTTTCTGAAAGACAATCAAAAGAGTTGGGTTATCTTGTTCACATGTGCTATCTATCGGGCAGTACATTTTGAACTTGTTACATCAGCATCTACCGAGGTTTTTTTGATGGCTTTAAGAAGATTTATATCTCGTAGAGGAAGATGTTCCATTATATATTGCGATAATGGCTCTAATTTTGTTGGTGCAGCCAACTATTTGAAACGACTGAACTGGAATCATATACAAAAGGATGCAGCAACCAATTCAATTGAATGGAAATTCAATCCGCCAACTGCGGCGTGGTGGGGCGGATGGTGGGAGAGGCTCATCAGACTGATGAAAGATCTATTAAAAAGAGTCCTTGGGCGAGCGTGCTTGAATTATGAAGAAATGATTACTGTATTGGCTGATTGCGAAAGCATTATCAATTCTCGACCTTTGACTTACATGTCAGAGCAAGAATCTATTAAGCCAATTTCTCCTGCCATGTTTTTGAAAGATATTCATGAATATATTGTGCCAGACATTGATGCAGTCGAGGGAAACTCTTTCAAACGAAGGCTTAAATACAGACAAGCATTGCTGAAAAGTTTAAGAAATCGATTTAGATCAGAGTATTTGGGTTTACTTATTCAGCGACCGAATGTGAGAAGAAGCCAACAGACAGTTTCTGTAGGAGACATTGTATTGGTGGGAGCGGACAATAAAAAAAGGATGCACTGGCCATTAGGACGCATCATAGAGCTTATTTATGGCAAAGATGGAAAAGTGCGACTCGTAAAGTTACAAACATCTCATTCAGAGATACTTCGACCAATACAAAGAATCTATCCTCTAGAAGTATCATCTAGTGACGGTGCTGAAAATACGTTTCCTAATCCAGCTGTGAAGGAAGCACAAATTAAAAAGCCTTTGGAGGATAAGTCCTGCAGGGAAATTAGAAAGACTAGATCTGGAAGACTAATTAAAATGCCAGACAGACTGATTTTATGAAGAAGAAATCTTCTAGAGATATCAAAATGAAGAGTTTTGATTATAAGATATAATCAAAAGGTGGGAGGATGTTAGATATTGTCCATGTTTTATTTTATTCTCTCATTTTTATATTTTTAACTCACGTGATGTATTTTTGTTATTGAAAAAAAAGAAAAGATTATTCAGATGATGCTCGTGCGCGTGCATCTAGTTTCTTTTTCTCAGTATTCAAATTTTTGAATGGAATAAAAGCAGCAAGTAGATTTTGTTGTTAGAAATTATTATTTAGTTTTTTAGAAAGCTTAGGAGTTTAAAATAACTTCTTTTGTATGCTTTAAGTTTATTTTGGCGTCCGCAATTACATATATAGTAAGCTAGAGAGTTAAAATAACTTTCTTTTTGTACGCTTAAATAACACCTGCGATATTCTTTGAGGTATTTAATTTTAAGTAAAAAAAAAAAATATAACTTACAAAGTTATAGATGATTATGAGAATGGATAGGTAATGTTAACAACATCAATCAAATAAACGAACCATAGGCGCCATGTAAGAAGTTTCATTATCATCTTAAAATGCTGATAATGGAAGAGCCTGAAATACCTCCAAAGTAGTTGATCAGGTATCAATTTTTTAATGGCCAAGTTTTATTTCGGGTTAATTGATCCCTTGAATATGAACATTTGCCAGACTCACTAAAAAATTATGCATTCTTGTATCATAATGTATGGGGAATATGTCATTGTTTTAAAAGTGCGATTTTCATTAATAAGGATAAAATTTTTAAGTTGAAGTTAGAATTTTTAGTAGTTCCGCAAATTACAGATATAACCCTTTCGCGGTCACTTGAAGTGAATAATACATCGTTAGAAAATATAAATCTTGCCGATGAAACTTTTAACGTTCCTGGACCCGTAGATTTACTTACAGGCAGGGACCGATTTACTCACTTGGAGGCCCAGGGCACTCATGTTCAATGGGCCCCCTTTTTCTCGTACTTTAATAGTACAACAAACCGCTTATTTCTGATTCAGCCGTCTAAAAATTCACAATACTTTTCATTTTGTTGGTAAGAGTAAGGCTAAACAAGATCCATGGCTTATCTATCGGATCGACGTACGTCGCCCTCATGTACCTGCATTGCGATGTGTGCCTCGGATTTAGTTGCCCTAGTAAAAGTTTGGAATGCAAATGCAAGTATTGGTAGTATGCAGTTGTATTTGCATTTAGCGAAAAATATTGCAATTTTTTTAATGAGTTGATAGTTTCCTTGAAAGATCATCACACCGATTTATAAAACAGCGCAGTAATTCCTCTATACATTGACGAAAAACAAAAAACTACTATCATTACAGCAAAATTTGGAAATTTTTAATTTTAGCTATTTTTTAAAATGTATGATGGAATTTCTTGGGGCCCTTCACTGTGAGGGCCCAGGGCACATGCCCCGAATGCCCTGCCTTAAATCAGGCACTGCTTACAGGAGCTGAAAAATTCTATGAACTTTTGAGACCAGATCAAATTTATCCTGAGAATACCAGTAGCGGATCCAGAACTTAACTTTTGCCCCCCCCCCCCCCTTAAATCCGCCACTGGAGAATACTAAATTAGTATTACAAAATAGTGTGTTTGGGTACATTGCTAGTGGTACCTTCCAACTAAGGGTGAAAGTCGTGTACATTGTGGGGTTATAACAGACAATTATGAGTTAGAAAGTGCAATAAAAAGGTTATGGGAGACAGAAAATATAGAGAGAGAGTCTGAGATTTCTAAAGGTAAAGAATAAAAAATTTGTGAGGAGCATTATAAGCAAACCCACATCCACATCAGAGATCATACTGGCAGATACATAGTCAGTATGCCCTTTAAGGTAGATCCTGTATCATTAGGCAATTCAAAAACTATTGTGTTAAAGAGGCTTAATTCATTATGGCTTAAATTGAAGAAAGATCCTCCTTATTTGGAACTGTACAAAAATTTCTTAAAAGAATGAGTTGAGGGGGCATATGATTGAAATAAAAGAAAATGAAGAGCCAAATCCTGTGTATTATATGCCACACCATGGCATATAATGGCCCCACAAGTCAACAACCAAGCTGAACTGTATTCAATGTTTCCACACTAACAAAAAAGGGTAATTCACTAAATTCCATTTTATATAATGGTGGGGTGATCCAAGATGATCTCTTTCATATATTATTAAGATTTCGCAAGCACCAATATGCGTTTACTAGAGATATTCAAAAGATGCATAGGGTGATAAAATACATCCTAGCCAAAGACCTCTTCAGCGAATTTTGTGGAAGAGTGACATTAATGAGCCAGTCAAGATTTATGAGTTAACTGCAGTAACTTATGGTACGGTATGTGCTCTGTATTTGGCTGCAAGAACGCTTCAACAACTTGCGAATGATAAGGGTATAAATTATCCCATGGCTGAATCTGTGCTACGTCAAGATACCTATATGGATGATATACTTGCCGTAGCATACACCTTGCATTGAGCTAAGCAGCTTCAAAACGAATTAGTGGAAATCAGTAGCGGCTCATGAGATTCCTTTACAGGGGGCTGCATAGCTGCATGTCTACGTAAGATTTGAGAAAAAAGCGAAAATGATTTTCTAAATAATCTGTTTTAATCGGGGGCTTCGGGTTTTATATGTGCAGACTGAGCAAGAAGCAGAGCAATACAGGATACAGCATAGATTTAAAAATTTATATTATTGGACATTCATTACAAAAAAAAATCTGGAGATTTTATTTTGTTAACTTTATTTATTAATGATAATCAATTTTCCCCCAACAAAATATTTTTCATCTGCATGCTATTATTTTCTCCAAGATGGTACGAAGTATACATACATGATTGTAAATCAAATTTTGCTCATTAAAAAGATACACACAATGATTTATATAAAAATAATAATAAATAGTTTGATTACATACTTATGTAGATCTGTACAGTTCTTGCGATAATAACTGCAAATAATTCGTATCTATAGTCCATTATGATAAAGAATTTCTTTTTGTGTCTCTGTACAAAAATGTATAAGTCCTGTACTCATCAAAACTGTACAAACTGTGTGACGATTACCTATAACCTACCTACCAATTTTTAGCTCAATTGGATAAAACATTTAGGCACAATCACACTTCATAAATTTAAGTCCATTAATCAAAATGATAAGGAATTTTTCTTTGTTCCTTGTAACAGAACTTTAAGTCTCACATCCATCAAATTCTATACAGCTCGTTTGATGGTGACCTTTCACATACCTACTAGCTTTCAGTTCAATCGAACCAAGTATTTAGATGTTATGATATTCACTCACATATATACATTTACTCACATCATACATATAACACTGTAAAAATAGCAAAAATGAGCTCAGGAGACCTCAAAATATTATAGTAATGTAATGCTCGTATCTTAAAAGTGCAATTATAATGATACGTTTCATTAATTTATTTAGAACATCCTTTGAAATATTAATTAAAAGAGTTAACATTGACGTAAAATCTTGCACATCACATAGATTATGAAATGCTTGTCTAACATTACGAACATTTTATTGTTATTATTTTTTTTTATGCGAACTTTCCACACATGGTACAGTAAACTAAAATTTCATTTAAATATGAAACCTTAGTACAGTGAAACTTGAATAATTCGAACTTGTTTAATTCGAAATTCTGGATAATTCGAATTTTTTAGTCGGTCCCTTGAATTTTGTATTAAAATAATGTTAAAAAATCATGGATAATTCGAATTTTTCATACGATTACCTTTAAAATATTACAGTAAAATTTGTTCCCGAATTTTTTCTCAGCTAAAATGCATTATTTTTTTTAACAATCTTTCAAAAGAAGGATAAGGAAATACAAGAGTATTTCCTACCTACACTGTAAAAAACATGTCCTATTTACTGCCATAAATTCTCTTTAATTTGAGAAAATACGCATAATTTACGAAAAAGTTACATTGTCAGAACGTATTTTTTCAAATTACAGAGAATTTCTGGCAGCTAATAGGACATATTTTTTACAGTGTAGTGCATCACAAGATATGGTCCATATACATGAACTTCGAGGTTTTTTTTAAATTGAAAGTCATGTCTATTGTAGGAGATTCTGTTTTTGTATTAATTGATGGGTTGAAGTCATATGGTATGACACAAAGATTGTACTTAAAGAAGCAATCAAAAATATGTGACTATTTTAAAAATGTGTTGATTAATTAAGCTCGTAAAATTTTTTTGATTTAATGGGAGGGGCTTAATGATGCAGTATTCTTAGATATAAAGTTTATGTGTTAAATCTTTGATCATAGAGTCTTATATTTTTAATTATCTCTTCTTTTTGACAAAATAGTATATGTAATTCGAATTTTTGGATATTTCGAATTTTCCTCTGGTCCCTTCAACTTCGAATTATCCAAGTTCTACTGTATAATTAAAAATGAATTTCCAAAATTTGCTGCACATCTTCTGTATTGCCGTGCATAAAAAAAAAAAAAAAATCTACAAATGTTAAAACACTATTTTCTTTAGATATATTTAAAAAGGCTTGAATAGTATATATCAGTTTAATTTGGTTTGAAATATTATCCAAGCCAGCAGTGCATTCTGGATGTTTTGTGTGTCCTCATAAAAGAAGTATATAGGAAAAATAGTGCGGTCAATCTAAAGAACGGATATTAAAATGCTTAAATTTCCGAGCATATTTCTTTTTTAAGAAAGGTTCGACTGCTAATATTTCTCATCAAAATAGAAAAACATTAGTGACTAAAATACAAGTGAACAAAAAAAAAAATAATAATAATAATAATAATAATAATTATAATAATAACCTTATCAACAAAGTGATTAAACACTTGATAAATTTTAAATATATTATGTTTAAGGCAAAATTTATATAAAAATTTAGATTCTGTCTATTCAATGTTTCTTCCATTGGCAAAGCAAGAAACTGAAAAAATGTTCGAAATTTCCATGTAATATAAAATAAAAATCTGTTTGAAAAATAAATAAAAATGACTTCTATTTTCTCATATAATCGTGAATAACCTTCATGCTAAATTTTTTTACCTCTCATACATAAATAATCATCAAACACAGCGATTACCGCATAAACTGTGAAGAAAAAACGTAGATTACAAAGGGAAATTGTTCTTTTCCAGCATTACCGAAATCCCTAATCAGATCGGAGCTGCATAGGGTGCAGCTCCAACCAAATGGTCGAAACTGGTAGGGAAAACGAGTAGGAGCGGTTGTAACTGTTCTTTTTGATGGAGTTAATGGTTGTGGTATTTCTCAACACTAATTTTCACCAAAGAAAACAAAAGTAGGCCATCTACACTCGAGTAAATTCCATTGAACTCAAAGCTGTGTATTTGCCAATAAAAGATTCTGTAATAAGCTGTTGGAATACTATTCTTGAACAAATATAATCATTTGCTGAGGTGTATATAACCCTATTATCATGATTTTTGAGGTTGGAATAATAGTTTTCTTGGCTTGTTTTCAGGGACCAGCATGTTTATTTATGAACCAGTACCACAAACAAAAATGTCAATATTTTCGTAACATATATATATTTCAACGGGTGCATAAGGAAGTCATGTGGTGTTTACATGAGATTTTTTTATTTTTTAATTCAAAATTATACCTATGTATTTTAGTAACAGTACTTATACAATCTATTTTTTTTTTTTTTAAATAAATATTTTCTTGAATTTAGAAGACTTTATGCTGAATTTTTATATTTTTAAAAATTGTTTTCTACAAGTGATTTGAAAGCAACTCGTTTTAACTTCATTAAAATATTTATGTTGAATTTTTATATTTTTAAAAATTGTTTTCTACAAGTGATTTGAAAGCAACTCGTTTTAACTTCATTAAAATATTTATGTTGAATTTTTATATTTTTTTAAATTGTTTTCTACAAGTGATTTGAAAGCAACTCGTTTTAACTTCATTAAAATATTTATGTTGAATTTTTATATTTTTAAAAATTGTTTTCTACAAGTGATTTGAAAGCAACCCGTTTTAACTTCATTAAAATATTTATGCTGAATTTTTATATTTTTAAAAATTGTTTTCTACAAGTGATTTGAAAGCAACTCGCTTTAATTTCATTAAAATATATATTATTTTAATTCCCATTGGAGAATATTATAAATTAAGGGATGAAACTAAGTATTTATTTATATCTATAATTAGTGATATTTGAAGAGTTTTCAATACATTATAAGGCGAAGTTAACATTCAAAAAGATAAATTTTTATCAAAACAATACAATTTGATATGAAATTCAGAGATAGCAAAATCTCCAAAAACCCTGAATTCAGGTATAGCCCCTGAGAAGTTTCACCCTTGAAATGAATCATTTAAGTTGATTTTATGCTGCACAATTTTGGTATTTAAATGTCAGAATAAATCTATAATTTGAAATCACTAATATTTATATATCTTTAATTAATATTTTTACACATGAGCTTTAGACGTAATGTTAACTAAACAAGATATAAAAGTTAATCAAATTAACTATTAAATTTCCTCCACACACACAAAATGTATTTTGTGTATTTCTGTCAGATGCATTAATGACACTTTCAACAAAATAGAATTTTATTTATTTTTCTCAATATTTTCCAAAATAAATTTATGTACAACTGAGCTTCAAGTTATTAATACACAGTTGTAAAAAAGGAATTTTTATATATTTTATTTATTATTTTTTAAAACATTTCCAATACAAAATAAAATAATGCTTTAAATGCAATGAGAAAAAGATTGTTCTGATACTTCACTTTAGGATTTTGAAACAAAAGCATACATAATACATTTCAACAGACAAAGGAAATAACAGTAACACATTTCCATAAGATGATTTACAATTTCTATATGCAATCAAATCTCTACTTAAATTTCTTTATTTTAATATTTTAAATCATTTTGATAACTAAATGTTGCTTTCATAGATACTTCAAGCAGTATAACTTTTTACTTAATCAAATAAAAATATAACTGTGAGACTTTGTATGTGAGTATACTGTTTTGGCACCACACAGATATATATTAGATAATGACAATTAGATATGACTTTAATTACTATATATCTTGTGCATATATATGTATATATAAACATACATATGCGCATTTAGCAAATTTAAATATGACTACAGCAAAATCTGAATTGTCACTCTTTTAACCATCAGCTTAAAAAAATAACATACGAAAGTGTTTCAATGAAAATGTTAACAGAAGGATTGGAATAGACAAATATGATGGCGATAATCAAATATTAAACAACAAACTTGTAACAAACATTGTGACTGGAGGGTTAGACTTGAAAATTGAAATTTTATGTTACTTGCTATTTTTTTGCAAACTTCTCGGTTGATTACATAAATACTAGGAGTGGGAATCGATTAACAGTTTTAACTGGGTTAATCGTAGTTCACTAATTGATTAATTGGATTTTTAATTGATTTTCATTTTTCTTTATATAATTTTATTTGAATGATGAATAAAACTCTCTCATACATGTATAGTTAGATAGATAGTTCAGAACAAACCATAAAAATGATATAGATGTTAATTTAACTAGTTCCTTAAACAATAAATAATAACAAACATGCAAATAAATAATGAAAAAATGTATTCCTAATACATTCTTAAATAAAATTTTTATTCGGAAATACAGCTCAGAAATAACTTATATTTATTATTACTTTCATATTCTAGAAACTAAATTCTCGATTAATTTGATTAAAATTTTTCAAAATCCAATTAAAATTTACAAACTACGAATTAAAGTAAAAATGCTGTTCTGATTACAAAATATTTTTGTAGTCAGAGTAATTTTATTCCTAATTTTGACTGATTTTTTTTTTTTTTTTTTTTTTTTTTTTGCCTAATCGATTATATCCGTTTCATAACTGAAATTTAAAATAATTTTCAGAGTAATAATTGGTGGCTTTAAGTGTCAATTATATTTAAATATTTTCGCATATTTAATTTTTATTTTAATAAATCAATTTTCAATTCAGTTTGAAAAAAAAAAAAACTAAATGAATTTACACATATTTTAGTTTAATATTTGCAGACCTTGTCCACCTCACTTGTCACTATTTTAAAATGAATTCTCAAAATTCCATATCATTATTACAAAAATCTCAAATTCTTCATTGTTTTCACATTTCAGTTCTTTTTCCTCATTTCAAACTAGAAAATAGAATGTTATTTTCTATTTCTACTTCAATAGTTATTATCAGCAATTCTGAACAGACAATAAACGCTTAAAGATATTGCGAAACTCTGTTGACATTTCTCCCATCAAAGGGATAATGGAAATCACAATCCTTTTCTTTTCCATTTTGTGGTAGCTTCTTGTTTCAGAGAAAACTATTGCTCTAGCCAACACTCCCGGTAGAAGACTACAGGTGGTGTATCCCCAGCGAGGACATAAAACAGCATTTTGTTTAATAACTGTTCACACCCTTTTCTCTATCAACAAAAGTGCAACAACTTCTTTTCAGAGGTTTTATTTTATTTATTTATTTTTATTTTATTTTGCTTTTTCATTATTTGACAGAGGTTTCTTAGAATGTTTGTTAGCAAAATATGTGAAAAAAATATTTTGTAGTCAGAACCTCATTTTTACTTTAATTCGTAGAAAATTTTAATTGAATTAATCAAGCCGATTAACTCGATTAAGAAAATTGATCGGGACTGAGTATTGATTAATTAACTGAACTGATTAATTGGCACAGCCCTAATATACATTATTTTCTTGACCAAATTTCTAATTCATATTTTAAAAATCATCTAAGTTTGCTGATTTTTATGAAAGATATATTTATTTAATGCAATTCATGTTCAAGAAGCTCATGTGGAAAAAGTGACAAGTTGTTTAATTATTTTAGATTGTAACTTTGTTTTCAGTTACCACGTGACAAGTGGACATTTCAGGTTTACCAAGGATGATTACTGAAGTGAATATGAGGAGGATATTGCCACTGAAGATAAATCAAAAATAATTTATCATACAGCAGCTGAAAATGCATTTTTTAAGTGCATAGATTGTATCAGAAGTAAGATGAAGCTGATGTCAAAAAGTCTCATAAAGTATTAAAGCAAATGAAAATAACAGACATTTTAAAATAGTAACTTATTAATCTGTACTGCAAAAATATATTTTTATTATGTAACTATATTTCTATTGTGTACAACTTTTAAATACAGTAGAGAGCCAGAAATCCACCAGCCTAAAACCTGCCTAAGTCCGAAATCCGCACAGCTTTTCAGATACAAACAATGAAATTTAAGTTACAAAACTGCAAATCAGAATTTTTGCAAAAAATCTTTAATACAGATTTTGTGCTCACATTTTATGATTACAATAATAAAAATCTAAAAAACTGCAAGAACCAAGTTACTGATAAGGAAATTTTCAACAGTATATTAAATTAATTAAAAGAAAATTATGATTATTATGATGATGATAATATCAATGAGGAAAACAAACTAATTTTTAAAAATGCTATCTGATGAAGGCATAGGTGTAAGAAAAAATTCAGTTAAATTCTTCAAAAAATAAAATTGTGTTACAAAATAAGAATAGATGACTATTTACAATAGACAAAAAAAAAAAAAATCTCAATGATGTATGTGTGCATGCTCAAGTGTAGTTTAAAACAAAATGCATGTGAACAGATTGTCTAAATTTGATGAATATTTTTTCATTTTTATTTAGTGTTTTCATTATATATATATATTTAGTGAAACTGTGTTACTATTCACTAGTATATGCTTAGTTTGATTAATATTGTGCTTTTGTTATTCAAACTGAAAATTATTTTTTATGGGCTCCAAAATCCGCACAACCTCTGGTCCCGAGCTGTGCAGATTTTTGACTCTGTACTGTATATAATTTTTTATCTTTTCATTATATGTTTATTTATATATTCATCATGGTAACAATCACAAGACTGACAGATAATCAAGCCTCTACTGTATAATTTTCAAAAATGATATATATACTATTTAGAACAACACAGTAAGTTTTTTCATAAGTTTAATTATTTATTTTAAAATGGCCATGCAACATTTATTTTTTAAACATGGAATTAAAAAGAGAGAGAAAAAAAAGAAAATCATGGGTACATAACAGCAGAAATATCATCTAAGTGATGCAAAAGAATAAATATATGGTTCTTTTTGCGCTGACTTTAGAATAAAATGATAGAATGCAATAAAAATAGGTATTATTTGTTTTCATATCTCTAAACTTTTTTCCATATTTTCTCCTGTTGCAATTCTACATGACACAAAAAACAAAGTCAGAAATTTTGGGAGTTTTATAGTTTTAAATATAAACCAAAATCATAAATCACAATTCGTAAATACAAAATAACTATATTTGTAGTGACAATATATTATTTTTAAATAAAATTATTAATAAACTGCTTTTATTTTCTTTATTTTAATGCTTAATGTACTAAAAAATATACCTCAGAAGTCAAAAAGTTAATACAGTTTTCATGTTTTACTTGTTCATCCAGTTAATAGTTATATAACCAAATCAACATTTAAGAATCACAAATTAATATTCAATTATCAATAGCAAAATCATCACTTTACGTCATTAAAGCAAACAACTTAAATAGAAATAGTTTTTTCTTTGATCTCTGTTACCAAACAGAATAATAGGTAAATGATATTACAAACATGCAAAAGTATATTATTTATCTAAGTTGAAATTTATTTATTTTATTTTTTGAGTAAAAAGACAGTGATACTCATATAGCTACTAAAATACAAAATCATTATTGACAAATGGAAAACTTTTATTTAAAAATGAAGATACTATGAAAATGAAATTAATTCTTTACATGGTATGAATATAACCTGTTTAGTCCTTAAGTGTGAACAATATATGACACAGCCCATTTATCAAGCAATGACAACTTTCAATAACCAATGTATATAATTATCCTATTATCTCCTGTTTGTTTGATACTGTTATCTGTTACAGCTTTACCTCAATGATGATCGCTGTTCCCCTCAACCCCCCCCCCCCCCCGACTCAAAAAAAAAAAAAAAAAAAAGTTTATTGTAATATATAAAATAACACATCAAACTAAATTCTTCCTGTATTTTATCGTAATATTTTTTTTAATTATAAACAATATTCATTGATCTATTGATCTATATATGAATATTTTGGATCAATTAATAAAACCTTCAAGAAATTATATTAAAACAAAACTTTTACAAAAAATGTTTAACCCAAAAAAGGACCTTTTAAAAAACTCTTCTACTCTAAAATATACATAAATTCATATAAAACTATCTAAATTCAATAAAATATGACTTTGTTAGAATATCTAAACAACAACTTAAATGAAACTCGAATTTCAGATTTGTAAATTTTTGATTGAATTTTTTTATGATTCACCATTCATGACAGAAACAGACGCTAAAACAGAACCCTGACGGAAAAGTACAACTATATTCATTAAAATAAATTGATACAGTATGAGCTAAAAAACAATTTTTTTTCTAGACAACCAAACCTTTTAAAAGGAATGTGGTGGTGTTTCTATTGCACGGAAATTCTAGATATATCACTCCAGTAAGCAAAGGCTTAATTTTATTGAAGATATTTAAAAATAAAATCTTTATATTTCTACCTATTACCATATTTTTTGGCCTATAATCTGCAGGTCCAGTGGTCTGTCCAGACTTTTTGGACAGGGTCCTGTTTTTGTGGAATTGTGAAAAATTCTACACACACTTTTGTGAATTTAAATTTTGTGTGAAAATCAAGTTCTTCCGAACTTTTTGGCTAGGGCCTTCTTTTTGTGAAATTGTGAAAAATGTAATTTTTCAAAATAAAATTATAATTAAAAGTTCATTTTAGACAATGGCAGTTCATTTTTATAGAACTAAACTTAAATATATGCATAGAAGCCTTTAATAAATTAGAAATTGAATATCAGCTTTTCGGGGAAATAAGCAAAATATCTGATTTTTCATAGGCAGCCTGTACGTTCCATGGAAAATTAGTTTTAAGGGTCCTGTTTTAAGATAATAATTTTGTGAAGGGTCCTTTAACGGACCCAGATTTGCCTCCGGACAGACCCCTGAGGTCACATAAATCAGTTTCACATGAGACAATTTAATTTACAAAAAAGGCTACATTTGTAAAAGACAAAAGCTTGTTTAAAAGTAGCTTTGTCTGTCTATTAAAATTTACAGTATAAAACTAATTTAACAATCTTGCAGATTGTAAGCCAGAAAAAAACAGTGCATAAATTAACAAATGAAACAAATTTTCATAAACTAAGTTTTTTACAAACATTAAAAGTTTATTTTTTAAAGGATATCTTTTTTTCCCGCCTACTTTATCGCACCTTGAAACTTTCTAAACAATAAAAAGGGAGGCTTAACATTTGACCCTTTTGATTTTCCCAGATTTCTCTAAGACAATTAGAGGGGTGAAACTACCTAGCTTGCAAAAACCCTGAAAACTGTACCTTGCATGCAGATAGGGGAGATTTATTAATGATATATCATATGGTTATCTATATTAAGTGATATTTACAGACCTCATAATGCATTATAAGGCAAATTAGCATTCAAAATGAAAATTTTCTGTAAAAACAAATTATTTTATCATGAAATTCAAAGACAGTAAAAATTTCAAAAACCCTGAATTCAGGGGTAGCCCCTACAAAGTTTCACCCCTGCAATTAAAAGTAAATTTCTATGTCATCCCCTACCCCCCAAGATTTCTAAACTTTTACAGATTTTAAAGAAATTCCTTGACATTTCCCCTAGGTTCCAGATTTTTCAAGTTGCTAGACACCTTGAATAAATATAAACCATAGAACACAGAACAATTTAGTTTTTCATTCATGAGATAAAACAAATATTGCATACACATAATTTTTCTTTTTAAATACAAGATGGCTAACATTTGATTTTTCCAGAATGGGTACAAGTAAATATTTTAGATTTTTAACATTGTTTCCGTCCATTTTCTTATGACAGTCTATAAAAATTGACCTTTGTCTAAAATTTCCTAGAAGCAACCGAAATTTTATTATCATCATCATTATTATGTTTTTCAAAGTTTAATCAAAATTCCTTGATTTTTTTTTTTTTTTTCTTACAGATTTTAATCCCTAGAGATCTCCCTACAGATCAGTTCCCTAGCATTACAAAATTCCCTGTTTTTCCTGATTTCTAGGTTGCTAGACACCTTGTAATATTTCATTGTTTACATCAGTGGTTCGTAAAAAGACTGATGTGCATCAGAAGATTTGCGAATGAGCCTCGTGGATTTTAAGAGAAATATGTGTCAGAATATAAAAATAAATATAGTTACTCTATTGTACCTTCTCATTACAGATATACTGCTTTTTTTGTCAACACATCGTATTACGCTCATTAACAGCAGCTCTTCTTGCAAGAAACAGCAATTTAATCTTGCAGTTGCATTCTTTTTGTGCATAATATAAAATTTAATAGCTTTGAAAGCAAGTTTTATGCACACATTATTTATTTTTAGATGAATGCTTCCAAATAAAATGCAGAATTAAAAAAAAAAAAAAAAGTTCTATTGAAGAATCATTTTGTGGAATGAAAGTTAAATGCAAGTAATAATGCAAAAAGGACAGTCTACACTGATATAGTGATATATGACAAAAATAATTTTCATTGTCATATTTATTTGAATTAGGATTTTTGACCCTCACAACAATTAAGTGTAAACAAACATGAATTTTTCCTGTCTTTTTACACTTAAGTAATATTTAAGTCTGTTTACACTTAAAGACAAAGAAATGAAGGAATATTAATTATTATGTAACACATTTCTCAGAAATTTGAATATAATGCACAGTATATATTTGTAGGATTTTAAATGTGATCCCTTTTCAAAAAATTTGGGAATTGCTGGTCAACATATATTTTTTACAACAATCAGTAAAATATGTTAAACATGTAAATAAACAAAGAAAACATAATATGAATATGTAAAAGAGAGCATACATTTTTATTTTAGATGCATACATACAAATGTTTTCAATTTGATTTCTAAACGACTATATAATAATTATTTTATAACAGACATTATATATATATTTGAAAAAACTGATCAAAACAATTTCTCTACATACATAGGTAATAATAGTTATAAGAAATGCAGTTTAGATGGCAAAAATGATCAATGATAAAGAAAACAAAAAACAATTCTTCTAATAAGTTAATTTTAAATGCAATCTCCAAAATATTTAAATTTAATTTTTTTTTTTTTTTTTTTTTTTTTCCCCTGAAATGAAACTCATTTCTAAAGGAAGCAGTTACAATGCAAAATACTTCTAAAATTTCGAGGCAGGAAATAATTTAATATAATTATCACATCACACAAAGATAAATAAATGATTTTTAAATCAGATTGTTTATAAAAATAATAGTATATTAAAATAATTACAATAAAATATTATTTGTTAAAGAAAATTAAACAGAAATTATTTGTAAAAATAGCAAACAAAAGCACAAAATTATATTATTTCATGTCTGTTCTATAATTTAATTTATTAAATAAAAAATAAAAAATCGAGCATTTACAACTAATTTTTTGGGGCCTATTTGAAAGCATGGAAATTAATAATTTACACACTAAAGGGATAAATTACAATACAAAGCTCTAAGCAAAGTCATTTTATGATAATTTGTTTTAATTTATTTTTAATTAAAAAAGTAGAAAAGAGTTCAAGTTCAATGGTTGATTAAAATTAGTAGAAAGGCAAACTCATAAAAATAAACAGGCAGAGATTGAAGTATGCCAAATGCATGACAATTAAAAAAAAAAAAAAAAAAAAATGAAGGACAGTAACTGTAAAATAAAAAGTTTGATTTCCATTATAAACACTTTTAAACTTATATGAAAATCCTCATCAAGAGAAAAACTAATTGTTAAAAAGCAAATTAATGCTCAGACATATAATTCTGAAAATGAATATACAATCAATGTATAATCAATATCAGAAATGTTGAACTTTGGTTTTAAAGCACACATCTAGAATTTTAAAATCACGCCTAGACTAGATAACATCTTTCTTCAATAAGAATTAACAATGCTTTCATTAAAATGATTAACAACAGTTCTACAAAACAGCATAATTTATCAATAAATGTGACCAAAAACTGCACCATCAAAAAACACAAACAGAAGTATACACATTTACAGATAATAATTAAAATCTTATGGCATGGCAAAGATTAATACATTTTAATCAATTTAAGATTTTCAGATTATTACTGTTACAGATCTTTTTAAAAAAGTTTTACATTTTGATTATTCTGTTTCAATTTCTTGTATATTATATATAATAATAATAAATGCATAACTTAAATTGTAAAACATGAATGAATAAATATCTGAATGGTTAATAATTGAAATACAGTATAACTGTAGCTGAACAATACCTCTGTGAAATTCAAAATGAATTATGGCTCAGCATTGTTAAATGATAAAACCTTATATTTTCTAAAATTAGAAAACAAAAAGTAAAATTTTTATGAACTGCAAAATGCAAGCTAAAGTAAAAAAAAAAAAAAAAAACATTTGCAGATGATAAAACAACTATAAAATATTTTTTAAATGCATATTTTTCATTCAAATAAAATATAATACAAATTAACACCAATATAAGATGATATAATTACTTTGCTTATAATTTGTACAAATTTCTTTCTGTAGAAAATATGAATTTCTATTAAATATAAAACATTTTCTTTTTACATTACTATTTAAACATGGCATATTTCTATCAGGATATATATACGTGAATGAAATATAAACTACAATAACGTATGTAAAAAAGGCATCTAAATTACAAAAAACAAACTTGCAACATATTCTATTCAAAACAAAAACTTAGCAATGGTTTATTGTTTTAAAGTATTTATAGTTGGCATCATACATTTTATTTCTCATACTTAGCAATAAAAATAACCTTTTTTTTTTTTAGAAAAAATTGTCATAGAATTCAACATTAACTACACTGTACAATCTAAATTTGTTTCATTGCTCAGGATGTACCAAATTTGGAGACTAAATCACCTCTTGGTTGAACATCAACACTTTTGAGAGCATCTTGAACATCCGTAATAGCTTCTTTCATCTTTCAAAAAAAAAAAAAAAAAACATGTAATGCAAATTAATTTAATAATTTAACTAATACTAAAGTAATTTTTTAATAAAACAATAAAATTATTATTTGAAATTTTTAGAGCTTAAATACGCTTAAAATATGAACAAACAACTTCATAATAAGAACAGCTTTAATTTCTTAGTTCAGAATTTGAAACTAACCTCATAGTGACAATTATGTATTGAAATAAGGAAAGTGCCCCTGTGAAAGAATACTTTTATTCTTTCTATGACAAGCCTTGTTTGTGTAAACCTTTTCTGCAAGACAATACTGACATATAATTATAAAGATAATCAATATTGTTGTGTACTTGGGGTTTGAGAATTATCTCTAAATCAAAGGCAAAATTTGCAGAAGCTCAAAAGTTTATTTACAGAAAATTCGAGAAGATTACAGGTCTATAAACATAGTATCAACATCAGTTTCACCAGTAAACACAGCTTAAATAACAGCTGACAACATCAAATTCACAGTACAAATGGTATTATAGCCTTAACACACAGCAATGGGCTGCAAACAACAATAACAAGAGACCAGACACGAGCAATTTATCGTAAGGTCATTGGCGAGAAACTGACTGAAGGCCAAAATAGGAATCCTTTAAAAACCCTTCTATAAACTACCGAATTTTCCAGTAACTCATAGAATATTCAAGTTAGAGCTTAAATATTTGGTATATCGATAATAAGGATTTTCTCGTCAAGTGCACCAAAAAAAGTCGCCAGGGCCAATACCTGACTTGGTGAAGCTTTTTAACATGTTTTTAACGGGAAATGAGCTTTTTAAATGTAAAAACAAACTAGAAATGCATAAAATAAATGTTTTATAACACGACTAAGCTTTCTGAGTGAATTTACATAGAAATAACTACAATTATTTACAAATTCGTAACAATATTATTAATAGACTGTTGAAATATTCTTAAATATAAGACAAGAGTTTTTATTTTATACTGAAATTTAGGAATATCTTTAACTTTTATGAGCAAATCTTTCTACAAGTGACAATTTCTTTTCTGTGACAATGTCGCTTAAATTCTGCCATAGGGAAAGTGCTTTCATTTTTTGAAAGACATTTATCCTTAAATTTTGATAGTTGTAAGTATCAAAATATATTTTTCGAGACTATAATTTTATGTTTTGTACCAACATTCAAATATAATCTGGAAAAAAAAAAGCTTTCCACATAGTAAATTTAAAATTTATTACATAAAAAGAAATTACCATTATCATATCTGCTATGGGAAGAGATGTGTCAGATAGATTCTTCTCAGGAAATGGAAGGTCGCGTAATAAAAATCCTTCTACTTTATGATAAGACAAATGCATTGAAATTAGTTTCTTTTGATATAATTTCACTCTGTCTATATAATCTTTCTGTTCTATATGAGTAGGAATTGCAGAGACATCAATGATGTCACTATAAAAGAAGAACATGCAGTTTTGATTTAATATCAGATTAAAATAAAGTTTTAAATACAAAATAAATTAATAATTATAAACAACTTAACGATAAAATCAGTATAGATATAATGCTTTAATACAAATTTAAGACAGCAGTACATCTTAAAAATGATAAAGACCTCATAGCCCAGGAGCAGAAAGTGCTTAAAACTGCGACAAACGTCGCGTAACAATTGAGGCTTTTGCAGAACATTTCATCTATCCCCTAACTGGATGATGTTGATACAGCTAACATTCTAAAATTAATAAAACTTAGATATGTTCAACTGACCTGTAAATCTGTTAGCATACTAGAAAATTGCTGGAAACAGTCATTGTTTCAATGTATAGACAAAATTTATAAACATTTTGTAAGTAGTATATCCACATTAATGTGACAATATTAATGCCAAAAGCCATTGAATAAAATGCAAATTCTGGGTGTATTCCTCAGTTTTAGATTATGAAAATTTTAAATCATGTTTTATTATAAATGTGTAATAAATATTTTACTAATAAGTATTATTTTTATGCTTATTTTGCATTTTACTGTGCTTTGACAAATTTGGACAAAATACCTGCAGAACATCTGCAAATTTTAATGTCTCGTTGCAGAACATCGGATATAATTCTGCTCCTGGGCCTCATAGCATAACCTATTATTAAACATTTGGTCTTTTTTACACATACAACTTAGAACTGAGAAATTTTAAAAGAAAAAAAATTAAAATATAACTTATGAATTGAAAGAAAGAAAAATAGGAAAGTTATAGATTTTTCTTGAATAATGCAATAATATATAAATATATATTTTTTTTTCAAATGTTATGTTAATACAAAAATGAAATTATTTAAATTTTATGTCTTTTATCATAATTAAATAAGCTTTATTAAAATTTTGGAAAGTTGATTGCTACATTAATGTCATTTAAGTGAAAGTTCTGCTAATTTTCTAAATTATGAATATCTATATTCAATGAATATATTAAACATTTTTCAATCATTTTCACTGGAAATTATTTTGTAGAAAAATAGTTTATCCTACAAAACCAATTAAATTTCTGTTTCTTGCAGTAATTGTGGTACTATAAAACATTCATAGCACCACTAAAATTATCTGTAAGTATTATTTATGACTACATTAAACATACACAAACATCAAACCGTCTCAATTATATATATTAAAAACAAAAACTATTTTATTTACGAGACATATACCATTTATGAAGCATGCACACTGGCTCCTCAATATTCGGTACTTCTTTAAATTCCTTGGGTATTCATGTAATGCTTGCATATTATGTTGTAATTGATACTGATGAGGAAAACCAGACAGGTTTCATAACGTCTAGATTTTAATTATTTTTATATGTATATTTTGTTTTTAAATGTATTTTAACTTAAGTTTTGTCTCCTAAATAAAATAGTTTTTGTTTTAATACAGTAAACATATTTAATTTTTGGATCTTTAGTATATTAATTATAGTTTTTTTTTTTTTTCCCCTTTAAGCAGCAAATATTGTCAATTAACAATTGCATTCTAAAATTCTGCATGAGTAATTGTAAAGTTATTTAAACAATGAATAACTCTTTTACAAAATGTTAACAGAAAAATATAAATATACTTACATAGCAGTTTGATGTAGAATTTTATTTAATGCAGCTTGTTCATCCCCAAGATTTCCAGATACTGGTTCTGAAAAGTCTTGACTAGAGAAATAGAAAGCATATATGAATGTTCATTCATAAAACCTTTTAGCAGATATCAAATAAATAAAAAAATTTTATTTATTTTTTCCCCAAAGCAAATAATCAAGATAATTGTAAGACAAGATATCTTAATGCTAACCAATAAAATATTTAAAGCAGTGCGATGAGGATAAAGCATAAATAAAAATATTTATTTAGAAAGTCTTTATTCATCAACCTTAATTAATTTTAGAAAATTTGGAGTGGAAAGATGATTTTTATACCAACTATGTGAAAAATACCAGAGCCGGGAATCGAACCCGGGCCTTCCGCTTAACGCGCGGATGCTCTACCACTTTGCTACCCTGGGTGATAACCAGCCAGGTATTTCCCACATAATATTCATTGGCAAGGTCACCGAGTTTGCAAACGCAGCTACATCAAGTGACATAATTAATCGTGGCACAATTCCAATAGACCACGAAATACTAATTTAGAAAGTCTTTATTCATCAACCTTAATTAATTTTAGAAAATTTGGAGTGGAAGGATGATTTTTATACCAACTATGTGAAAAATACCAGAGCCGGGAATCGGGAAATAAATAAATAAATAAAAAAAAATATTTATATTTATTTATTTTCTACTAATTTTTCAAAAAGAATAGTTTCACTGTCTAAAACACCAGTTTATAACCAAATGTAATTAAACAAAAAATTGAGATGTTAAAAATCAGATTTTAAATATAAATAGTATTTATTAAGTAATCTCTAACACAAAATAAAATGAATAGTTTTCTTAAATTAATGAACCTTGATGTGAAGGTTTTAAATAGAAAGATAAATGGTATTAATTATCCAGGGCTGTGATTAATTCACATTGATTTTTCCAGAGAAAAAAAAAGTCATGGAGTTTTCTTTTTACAAAAATGACACTGTGTTTAAAAAATAAAGATGATATGCAGCACAGATATCATGTACCATTTATGACAGGGATGCTCAATTAGTAGTTTGTGCTTTATGTATGGCTCGCACTACACATTTGGTCATTTCTCCTTTTTGTGAAGTCAAGTGCAAAGAATGGAAAAGAAAAGTCAAACATAAAATTTCCCACTCAAAGGCACAACTGACATATGCTATATGCTATTTTACATTAGCCATTGCACTGCAACTTTTCTGTCTATATTTAAAGGGCTGTTATTGGAAGCACAGTTTCTAGCTTCAGATTGAAATGAATGCTACATTTTCATTCACTGATCATTAAATACTTTTGCAGCACAGTTACTTTACAGCACCATCATCAGTTACTTGCTGAAGCCTACATGCAACATATGCTAGCACTTAGATAACAATTTTTTTATACAGCTGATTTGGTGGTTTTATATAATGATAAAATCAATACAGTTGAAGGTAAAATTAATTCATTAGGTAAACTTATAATAATAACCCATTGTGATTAAGGTTTTCACGGTCGTATTAGCCATCCCTCAGTTCTGTAAAAATGTAAAGTATGATAAACATAGCAACTTTGAGAGAAATATGTCAGTTAAAAATTGTCAGGGATAGCAAACTTGAAAGTTTGAATAACAAAACGTAACGTACATGGGAGAAAACAATTCGATGTACAGACAGACATTTTTCATAGGAAAAAAAAATCTTTCATTACTGATACTTGCATTTTTCATTGCGATGATTTTTATTTCGATTCAGTTGAACTTGTTTACTGTACTCCAAATAGTACTAGTGTTTTCCAACTGCAGACATGGTACAAGCTTACAGAAAAAAAGGCTGAACTTTTCACGACCCCCCCCCCCCTCTCAAAAGTGGTATCAGGCAACTGACATACATTTTTCAATAATAAAAATAATGTTAAATCTGACTGCATACATGTACACACAATAAACAAAATCAGAACAATAAATCTTACATTAAGTATCATATTAATTGTAATTAAAATAGTTGTAAGTGCTTAAAAAACAGACAAAATTATTACATATACTTGAAAATAAGTTTATTCTATAGAAGCATTGTTTGCTGGGGCTTTTGATTAGCAAAATAATGTAGTTCAAGTTCATTAGGAAAATGCAGTTGAAGTGCTATTTCATTTTCATTTTCTCCAAGTTTGAATTTAACATTTCTTGAAAGCCAATCACATAGAAATTGCTAATAATATATTGCACAAATTTAGGCCCCCCTCCTTACACATGTCCAAAAAGTTTTAATGCAGATTTGCATTGATCCCAAGCATAATAATTTTCAAGCTTAAAAAGGCTGAAAAGTAACATGTCTGCAACTGCTAGAACAGGGAGTTATTTAATAAAATAAAGTTAAACTATCAAAAATACACCTTAACGGCATGATTACTACATCTGACTTGAAAAAAGAGGTTTAATGTATCTGCATTATATGTCATACTTTATTTCAATAAAGCTTTGAATAATGTACCAAAAAAAAAAAAAAAAAACCTCTTTCAAACTGTAATAGTTGTTTTTGCCGCTCTCAAAATGATGAATCATCAGATGAGGAAAAAGAGGATGAATCTCTCTCTAGTTAAGTTGCACATCTTTGAAATCACAGATGCACCATACCTGATGAACTGGTTTACAATGATGTTGCTACTTCTTTTATAGTCTCCACTGCTTGAATAGTTTCGCAAGTAATAATTTTATAAATGCAGTCAGAAGCAATTATTTTCAATTCCTGAGCAACTTTCCTGGACATGGTAAAATATTACAGTAAAGCACTTCCACTAACAATAAAAAAGAATATTATGGCTTAAAAATTGGTAGCCCTGTATATCGTCTGAAAGTTATGTACACATCATATGGTGGACATAAATGTAATCCAGGGCTCGAAAATTATATTGCCTGACATGCCCCGGGGCATGTAAATATTTAATCAAAAATAATTTTAAAATACAGAATCTTGCCTAAGACTTTTACTTAAATTGAAATAATGTCAAGGTAGGTACAATGTTGTTAAATTCTTTTTACTAGATATGTAAATGCGGCTAAGCTTTACTATAGGGCACCTATTGACAATTTGTGACACTGTGATGCGATTCAGTGTATCGACACTTTTTAATAGTAACCTTTTTATATTGGAACTTTATTTTTCATTTTGCACCGACCATTAGTGTATGTTTATCGTAATGCAGCCCAGCTGAATGATTTTTTTTTTAAATGCATTTTTGAGATTTAAAAATTAATTTTTCAAGTGTATTTTATTATTATTTTTTTTAATAAATGGAATTATTTTGGGAAAAATTAATGCATGGTAGTAATTGATTTTTACGCATTTTCCGATGCATTCCAGTGATGTTTTTTGGTTTTAATATCGGGGTACTGACCACTGCGGCAGGGATGTCCGAACGCCTGAACGAGGTTTGGGGGAAATTTAAACTGACTGGGGAAATTTTGAATATTTTTTTAAGAGAAAATAAAAATGTAAATCAAAAATAACAATTTGCTATTTTGAAGTGCTTATAATATACACTAACAGCGATATTTTTATGTTACACTGTATACTTATTCTCTTAAAGATTTATTACATAGAACAAATGACTTTGTATAGCAAAGTAGATTTTTGCATTATTGAGGGAAATTTATACTGTGTTTGGGAGAAATTTCCGAGGTTTGAACATTTTCTGCACCCCTGTGCTGCGATACAGATTTTTTTGCATTTTCTGATTCATGCATTACAAATCAGGGGTATCCAGTGACGAATTTTTTGGTTTAATATCGGTGTACTGACCACTGCAGTACAGATTTTTATACATTTTCTGATTCAAGCACTATGAATTAGGGGTATCTAGTGATGTTGTTTTGGATTTATTATCGGGATACTGATTACTGCAGTACAGTTTTTATGCATTTTATGATTCATGTACCTCGAATTAGGGGTATCCAGTGATGCTTTTTTGGTTTTAATGTTAGAATACTGACTGCTGTAGCACAGATTTCCATGCATTTTCGGATTCATGCACAATGAATAAGCTGCATCCAGCGATTTTACTTATTTTTATTTATATATATATATTTTGTGATTGCATCTTTACAGACTTTCAGATTCATGCAAGACTGTAATTCAATCATAGTAAAATATTATAAAGGTATCTCTTTTTTCTTTAAGCAGAACTTTGTGAAGGAACAGCTAAACTGTTCCAATTTTTGCATAGATTGACTCTTTTTTTTTTTTTTGTTAAATTTAAAAATCAATGAATGTTCTACTGAAATATTTTGATATTTAATTTTACAATGTCTGTAAAAATAGAAAAAATATACTAAAGATCAAATTGCGTTTGAATATTTGGTATCCATTTTTGTATATTAATGTTTCATGGAAAAAGATATATGCAATAGTTTGATATAATACTGAAAATGTGAAAACAGAATTCAAATTTGGACTTTTCTTTTTCTCTTCTAATTCCTTGAGCAAAAGAACTATTTTTATAAAATGAAATTTTTAACAGGTTGTTTTTATGAATTTGAATTGTGCAAACAGTCTTTTAAGATGTAGAATTTTATGAATGGGTCTCATTTCATGATGAGACTAAATATGGCTTAAGTTTTTGCTTAGATTAACTAGTATGCATATATATTGGAGCTGAAGAATGAAACAATATTAAACTAAACCTAATATTATAATATTGAATCATACAAATCTCTTTAATCATTATGAAATTGTAATCATTAAATTATGAAATTGTAAAAAACAAAATTACCTAAATAAAGGCCGGCTAATGTTATTACTAACAGGGTTACCTAGAAGAGTAGTACGCTCATTTGGCTCTCCAGACTAAAATAGTAGAAAAATCAATTAACAACATATTTCACAAAATATATTATTTATAAATCAAGAAAAAGTTACTTCTTTTCTGTTTGTATCTTTAATTTTTTTTAATTGAAATTTTTAAAAATGACTTAAACTGTTTATTTTAAAATGAAATATTAATTACTTTTTAAAACAAGAATCTTATAAGCTACTTACAAGGGATTTATCATCACTGCCACTGAAACAACTAAAACAACAACCCATATTTATTCACCATCTGGAAAAATAATAATTATTATTTTTACTTTTTACTACAATAAGTTTATAATACATGTGATAGTAAATGCATAAAATTTCAATGATAATAACTAAATAAATCTTTCTTTTTATTCTTAAAATATAAAGCAACAAAAATCCCATAGCATTACATAGGCAGGAAGAAATATTTGTCTTTTCTTAAGACACCCTTTATCTTGATCTGATAAAAGCCAGGACAACTTTTAATCCAGTAATAATCACATCTGCTACGACGCAAGTCCTTGCATTTTGGTCTTTTCGCAGATAGTAATTTTGGCAGAAAAGAAAAGGGAAGATTAATTTATTTTATCTATATATATAAAGCTGATTGTTTGTTAATCCTGATTTTTAGTTCGCTAATGCCAAAATAAACAAATAAAATGTACGTTTATTTTATCTATTTACTTATTGTTTTCCAGAAGTGAAACAAAGTATTTTTAATTTCACATGAATAATAGTAAAAATTAGAAAAAAAAAAAAAAAAAAAGCTTTTACTCTGGTACATTTCTTTTTTAATCAGGAATTCACATGTAAATAAATATTTTCATATAAATATTTGGCATTAGCTTTAAAATTTTTATTTAATTAAGTACTTTTCTTTTCTACAATAAATTGAAAATTTTCATTTTTGTTGGATACTTTATGTGTAACTTATGAGGTTATTTTATAGTCTCACCTTAATTTTAAATAGTTATAATTTGGAATTTAATAAGACTTTTTAAGGAAGAGATGGGATATCAAAACTGTAAACACTTTTTTTTTTTTTTTTGTTTGTATGGAACTGTTTTAGTATCGGACTCCTTGGCAAAATTTGAAATTTGGCACCGAAGTAGCTTACACATTTCTTGCAAAGGTCTTTAGTTATGCAATTGCAATAGCCATTTCAATTCATCCCAAAATATTTAAAGTCGCAAAAGGGGTACCATACTAAAGCTGTGACTTTTGTATTTATTTATTTGTAATATTTTCTATTAAAGACCCCGAGAAATATTTCATGCATTTCTCTAGTTTTCTAATATTTATTTATAACAATGCAGATCTCAAGATGGCAATGAAACTTTTCAAGGTATTTTATTAATTTTAATCATATAAAAATTCAATTTTTAACAATTACTTGATTTTTTATAATTATTTGATTTGCATCTGCAAAATATAAACTATATAATTTTTCACTTTTGAAAAATCCCACGTAATTTTTTTATGATAGTGTAAAAATCCCATTCAATATTTTTTTCTAGTGTTACACATTAAACCTGGAAAAAATAATAAGGCCAAGCTCACTTTTACAGCTTTACTAATTTTATTTATTTCCTATTTCTCTGTGGAGCTGCTCCATCAACTTGCACAAATAGGGAATTTTGTTCATCATCACTGATGGCAGACAGAAATTCCAGTATTTGTGAAAATAAAAATGGAAAGTGATAGGAAATTAACTGCGATTGAACAAGATAAGATACTGAGTTTTAAACAATGTGGTTTAAATTTTCAAGAAATAACTAAAAGATTAAGCAGATCTCAAACAGTAATTAACAATTTTTTTTTTTTTAAATAGTGATCTAGTAATTACACTCCGTGAAAAGGTACTGAACATCCTTCTGCATTGATTCTTTGATAAGTAAAAGCTGCTGTTAGGCAAGAAACTAAAAAAGGTTTTATCCTTCTCAAATTGTAAAAGACTTGAAGCTTTCTTGCACCAGCTGAACTATACCCAATGTGTTGTAAAAAAATCCAATAGTAGAGTACAGTAAAATGAAACGCCAACCACTTCGCAGTAGACATGAAACGGCAAAATGTTAAAATAATAATAATAATTTCCATGAGACATATGTTTTAGATACTACTGGTATATCTTTGATGTGAACTATCTTTATTCTCAAAACATCAGTTTGGTGGTTGCTCCATAATGATTTGGGGCAGTTTCCCTGTTCACAGAACATCATCAGATTTTCATAACCCTTTCCGACCCAAAATATTTTTACCTTAAAATATTGCCATTTGTCTGTATTTTTACTCTTTACCCTATGACACTGAAAAAAATAATAAAAAATTTTTTGTTTCCCCTCTGGAACGCAGAGAGTACCTGCACGATTGTGCAAGTTAGGCTTTTTCTGTGAAATCATCACCTGTAAAATTTAAAGAGTTACAGATTTTCTGGCTCTAAGTTGATAGAAGAAGCAAAATATATTGAACACAAATTGTTACAAGTAAGGAAATTCATTGACATATTATTCATATGTTGACTGACATTTACTTACAATGAAAATCTTTAAAACTTGTTATTGTTTTTGATAAACATAAGTACGTGTTTCATTTTTCACACCATGTTTTTGAACTGCTTTTGCAGTTTTCAAATGCACATTTTCATGGTCTCGAAATATTATCAACATGAGGGAAATGTCCATACAAATCATATCTTTTGTCCTGGCATGACATGTTTTTGCAGATGAATTATAATATTTGTATCATTTTACCAGAGGAATTACAATATCACCAACTTTATCATCATTTATAATGCTTCTGTTAGAATGTGGAGATGCTACTAAAGCTTCTGCTACCTCTAATTTGAATTTTAAAAGATCCATTTTATTTTTTGGGAGAACTTTTTGTTATCATGTAACGCCAAGTCGAATGATAGTGTGGGTGAGGAAAATTGTTACTTTTCCGAAAAATTGCCAATTACAGTAGAACCTCGATTATCCGAAGTAATTGGGACCGAACCTTAGAGGTCAAGACTCACGGTCGCCACTCGCCACCTGGCGACTTAATTTGAAAAAGTGGCGATAAAAAAATTGGTATGATCGGCACTTTTTTCTGCGAATTCGCGAAAATATTTCTTCCGTAAAAAAAAAAAATCGCGGATACCGTTCATTTAAAAAAAAGAAATCCCATTAACGATCGGCGATTGTTAATGGGATTTCGATGATGATCGCGCCTTCTGATTTTCAATCTTTTTCCATCCACAACATAAATGTCAATATTCATTTAAAACTTGCTTTATGAGATTCTAGAACCTAGAAAGAAACAGAATTGTTAAATATTTCTTGTTTGTGTAATTATTTTTTGCCTCTCCCCCCCTTTTCTTATTTCCAACTAGCAATCGCCGATCAAATGTTCTGCAGTTATTTAGTTTTTCTTCATCCATAATATAAATGGCAATATTCATTTTAAACATGCTTTATTAGATTCTAGAAGTAAAATTGAGAATTTAATATTTCTTATTCATGTAATTATTTTTTAACCCCCCCTCCTTTCCGCATTTCTAGATAGTGATAAATGATCAATTCTAGAAACAAAGCAATAGAAGCGCTTAATATTTTTCACATACATAATTATTTTTAGACTTAACTTGATGAATATATTTATTTTTTCTCAACTAAATTATATATTTATATTTCATATCTACAACAAATGTGTAAACAGGAGGGTGGGGGGATGAAAAATAGATTTTTAGGTACAAACATTTTTTCTAAATTAGTTTAAGAAAATTAATGCTCAGTTGATTTCATACATGTTTAAAACTGATAATTAAATACTATATAGATATATATATATTAATATATGAGTAATGTACATACGTAAAAATTTTATTCTATTTATGTTTGAAAATTTTGTTTTTCTGAGATAATCAATTTATTGAAAGTGATACTAATAATGTCCAACCAATCATGTTTACAGAAAATTTTCAGCAAATTTATAATTTTAGAAATCACATGCCAGTTAATAAAAATGTACTTCTGATAATAGGCTAGTACACAGGGTTGGCAAACTGGGCCCAGCCCAGAAAAACCCGCCCGGGTTTTTCTGGGCGGGCCCACCAACAAAAACCCACTGGGTTTTTGCAAATAAGTGGGTTTTTGTTAAAAATTATTTATAATTTACAAATCCTGTAAAGCCGAACAATATTTTTGTTTAACAGCGGATATAAATGTTGCCCAGAATCAATATTTAACTAATTAAATTGTTTAGTTTTAAAACTTTATAATTTTATTTTAATTTTAGTAGCAACATAATTATAAATCTAATAAAATAAAATTTTCTCTATAACTGTTTCAACTATTAAAAAACTTAAAAAAAAAAAAAAAGGATAAAGCAGTGCAACTTATTTTTATAATTAAAACTAGTTGGCCCAAGTGGACTCTGCTCAGTTTCCCATCATATATATGTTCTCATACATTTCTAGTACGGGACATTTTCTTAACATGATTATCATGTTAAGAGAAATGAATCGACTAAACACTTGACACAATGACAGAATGAAATCCCCACCTAATAGGCTATCCACCATTCATTTTGATATATTTATCTTATTCTAATCTATTAATTTATTTTATTAGGATCAATTGCGTAGTTTCGTTTTCATGCTACTATTTCCTATGCAACAATCCTCAAAATGTCAAAATGCATATTTATATGGGATATCGCCCCCATTTTGCTATGTTGATAAAATCTTAAATTACAAATAACTTGCAAAATTTTTCTATTATAATATTTGTAGTCAATTATGTTGAAACAAGTATCATAAATGTTATTTTGAAGTTGTCTGATATATTTATGATCCTCAAAATGGACATTTATGCTCAATTTTGCCCTATTCTGCCATTTTAAGTAAATCGTAAATTCCAAATAATTTACGAATTCTTTTAATTGGAAAATTTATATTCTATGATATTCATCCCTAAATAATATTTCAAAAGTGGTCTGACATCTTTACGATGAAAATATACCTCAAAATTGACATTTATGTGAAATTATGCCCTATACTGCCATGCTACGAAATTCGTAAATTTCCAATAACTTGCAAAATTTTCAAAGTAGCATGTTTCTAGTTACTGATGTTCATTCCGACATCAAAACGCGTATTTTAAAACTGGTCTCACATTTTTTTAATAAAAATTTTCCATTTAATGCAAAATTTTACTTAAACGTAAAATTTCGCCCTATTTTCCCATGTTAAGAAAAGCATAAATTTTTAATAACTTACGAAGTTTTTTAATTCGAATGTTGCAAATGAATAGGGTTCTTGCCAGTGTCGAAAGTAATATTTTAAAACTGATCTGACTTCTATGTGACAATTTGTTCTTGAGATATCGTGTACACAGACTAACACACACCATACAAATTTTGTCATTTTTCGTATTCCTCACACGTGAAAATGTGTAAAAATGAAAAAAAAAAGGAGGTCGAAAATTTTCACGATTACTTAAGTTCTCCATCTATAGTATGATGTGGAACTAAAAAATTTAATTAATATGTATTATATTTAAGAATTTAAATTCTTTTATTTTATCAGTTATTATTATTAAGAATATTTATTTTGAATAAGCATACATTAAAATAAAATACAGCTTAATCTTACTAATTAACACTATCAAATCAAATCAAATTTTATTTCTAAGATAAATATTAGATTAATTATTAATTTAATATAATTAGGTGTATTACACCTAATATGCTAAATAACATATATCTAACATTGCAATGCAAATGTATTCAAACAAAAACTCACAAAAGCCCAGAAAAACCCACAAATACCCAGAAAAACCCGCAAAAACCCAGAAAAACCCAAGTGGGTTGGGTTTTTCTAGAAAAACCCGGGTTTTTGCCAACCCTGCTAGTACAGATTCTTTGCCTCCCCACCCACTCCTCAGACTCAAAATAATTTCATTTTCCTCTCATTCTGATCATAATTATTTTCCATTTGCTGATGGAAATGCCAGACTAGACAAAATTTATTAAATGAATCAAATTTTTGTATTTCTTTTGCAATGGGACATAAAATAAATATTCTTGTAAAACACAAATTTTGTATGAGAAGTCACATTGTCAGATCATATCATCATTATAGCCTGCTGTTTTCCCTTAGCAAAATGCATGTATTAATATTTATCTATGAAAGTCCATATATTTTCCCTCATTACTAAAACTTTGAATTTTAAAGTCTTCTTTCTAAGTACTATAGTTATTAAAAGAATTTAAAAAAAGCTGGATTACATGCTATTATAACTACATGCTTATAGAACTCACTCTTAAAACACTAACAAGAATAAAATCATAAGCATTCAGTGGAAGTTCAAACGAGGTCATATCTTCCCTCAAAAACTCCTTTCATTTCAGATATTGAAAATTTTAAACTAGAGAAATGCGTAAGTTAAAAAAAAAAATAAATAAATAAATAAATTAATACTTTTTTTTTTTCTATTGGCAGAAATACACACATATATTATATGTGCATGTTTATTGTATTATTAAATGACTAATAATGCAATAGTCATTTAATAATAGTAACTATTGTATTATTATTAAAATACAATAAAGAGCACTACTTCTTAATTTAATTTTCTGACCATATCATTTGTGTTTTTATGCTTTTATGCACACACACATATATATATATTATGTGTATGAATCCGATGTATAATGACGACGACTCATGAGTGGCCACTGGCCACTTCTGAAAATTTTAAATCTTGACCTCTACCGAATCTACTTTGGATAATCGAGAATTCATCAATAATCATCTCAGGGGTCGTACTCTCCGCCCTTTTTTCAGGACTCTCTCAAATATGACAAATTTCCTCCTCTATTCCTACCACTATTTTTTTACGATGATCTCTAACCAGATTAATTTGGAGACATTTCTATAAAAAGTACCATAAAAATTTCTGCATGAAATTACTGGTGGCAAAACAGGAAAAAATTTCTTATTCTGTGTCCTGAAAAAGGGGCGGATAGTACGACCCCTGTTATCTAGTTTATTATGTAGTATCGTCATTGAACTATTATTATGACTATTTTAACTGTTAAATAAATGAAAATAAATTTATTTCTGAAACAAAAACTCACAATGGTTTAAATGGAAGCTTGATTTGGTATAAATTGGCCATCCTTTGCTGTGCAGCTCTATCCCGAAGTTTTCTTAAAAGCATGAGTTCAGAGGAATCATAAGTGACAAAAATTTTGAAATTCTGCTGCAATGAAAATTTCTCTGTTCTTGAGATGACAAAAGAGGTTAGGTTCTTTGCACTTGCTTACAATCAGAGGGTGCAATAACATTCGATTGTTCTGGGACCTTCCACACTTCGAAATAGGGTGTATTTTTGTTTAGAACAGGGACGTTTGAAAGTGGGGAAGAGTACACTCATGCCGAGAGTTGAGCTTGCGAGAAGGAATTCTAAAAAAGGAAATTCCAAAATATTTATCTGCATTCGTAGTTTGGAAAGGACGGCTTGCATACAAAAGGAATGTGGGAAAAAAAAAAAAAAAAAACTTTAAAAATGCATGTTTGTTAAGAGAAAACTTTGGATGATAGTAGAATGCGAAAAAAAAAGTGAAGAAGAAACCGACTTCGGTTAACGGTGAGGAGTTTCGGTTAATCAAGGTTCTACTGTATTAACATTAGAACATTTTTGTTTTCTTAGTAAAATATATTAACATTCTTTCTTCTACCTGAATTTTTGTTTTACAAAAAGGATGAAAATTTGGGATTTGCCCACAACTGAAGAAGATGCAGTCTATTTTTTTCGAGAAAGGTTTATTGTTAAAGAAGGCAATATGCGATTTGAATATAAATAGCAATAATGTAAATTGGCGATAATATTGATTTGGTGCGATAATATTGAATTGGCGATTTTTCGTTTGCACCCCCGTAAACGGAAAAGCACCGGAAAATTTAAGTCATTGTGTATAATTAATATTATTATTATTATTTTACAGTTACTTACACATTGAACTAAAAATTTGTATCCAAGCAATTAGAAATATATTGATAATTACCTTTTAATGATAGATAAAAAGGCAAACCGTATTCCATGTACATGTAAACAAAGCTAAACTTGATGGATGAAAGAAAAACATGGACTACAATCACCATTTGTTGATTGAAAAAGGTACTTTGCACTTCTTGCGAACTAACACGACCGTTCATGTCTGTTTTTCACTACATATGGATGTTCCAGATGCAAAAATGTACCATGTGGATATCTAATCAGCACGATTGTGAGGCCTGGGTCGGAAAGGGGTATATGATTTCTGAAATTTTATTTAATTCATTTTTAAGATGAATTTCATTTTCGAGCAAACTGCATTTAATTTATATTTTAACAGAGTTTTACATTTATTAATAATTATTTTTACATTTACTATTTAATGTAAAACTCTATCAAAATATAAATTAAATGCAATTTAAGTTTATGTAAACTGTGTTATCGTAGTTTGCTAAAAAAAAAAAAAAATCATCTTAAAAATGAATTAAATAAAATTTCAAAAATTATTGCTAAAGCTGATTATAATTAAAATTGTGTCTACCATTTATATGAAAATTGTATAAAAAAATTAAACCTAAATTCCCATCCGCTATTCCATACAACAAAAGAACCTCTTAACGAATCAAAATACGAAGCCTCAAAATAGAATATTAACATACCCATAAAATCAAATTGTAAAATTTTTTAATTAATTCATAACAACAAGGATATCCCTGATCAAACTGAAATGGCAGACATATACAAAATTAAATGTAAATCTGTAAATAATAGTGAAGGTTTTTACATTGATATGATAAAATGTAACATAAGAAATCGAATTAAAGAACATAAGGCTGATATTAAGCTTAATAGAACAACCACTTCTTGAGCTAAACTTAATAAAGATAACAAAATAACCATTGATTTTGAAGAGGTGAAGAAATTATCAAGTTATGAGAATCATTTATGTGAAATTAATCATGAAGTCATAGAAATCATTAAAAACCGATGCAGCTGCAACAATAATGCACCAGTTCTGGGCACAGACAGAAGGTGTCGTCTTCTAAGATGACAGCGACGAAGAATCAGTTTCGACCGTCAACATCATCACCTGAAGCATGTGCTGGGACGAAAAATTTACACAGAAGCTTTAAGTAATACCGCTGAATTTTCATTTTGCAATTGTAGGACTACATTTTGATGTTTAACAAAAAATGAAGAAACAGGTCCAAAAAGAATATTTTGGACAACAAATTTGTGGACTATGTGTGCGATTTTGACGACATTTGTTGATGACAATTGTTGCCATGCTAGCGTGATCGTAAACACTACTGTCTATTCATACATGCGATTTGCATCTTCATTACACAGATTTAAGTTAATTCTATTGTGTAACGTAAAAAATAAATAAATTGCCGTAATTTTATAGAACGTACATATGCCATTAACAAAATTAAGTCAGAATGAATACAACATACTAAACAACAATTCTTCCGTAAATGATTCAAAATATTTCTCAAAAATCTTAATTCGGCAAAGCAAAAGCATGATCTTGACTAAAATAAGAAGATACTACGATCGTCGAGGTCATTTCATATTTACAGACAACAGCACATGAACAAATGGATTTCATTGTGTGATGTGCGAATGATTTGCATAGAAAAAAAAAGAATGTAATTATATTTATAGCGGAATATAATCACAGATGATATAAGTAATTAATACCATAGCTTACAGAGACAGTTTCAAGTCATATATGCTTCTTAACATATAAATCAAATTATCCTTACATAATTTAGATATACTTTGGATTGCAGAGATCAATTACATTAAAATTTAAATAAAAAAGAAAAGTATTACTGAGATCCGTGATTTTATTAAAATGTGAAAACAAGAAAACATTGATAAAAGTTACAACTACAGTCAAAAATAGCAATAACAAACCGCAGATTGGATCATAGAGAAATTAAATAGTGAGTGTTACCTATCTGAATATTTATATTATAAATAAATTTTTGTATCAGGTGGTCTTAAATAATCTATATAAATAGACGGAATGTTAAAATACTTTTATATTTCGGCTTGACTATTGATCATGTCAATTCTGCTACAACAATGCATCGTACTTCTAGCCAGCCAACTAACCAACCAACTTATATAGAGCAAATAAGCAAATTAAAAGGTATAGGGGACTGTCACCGGCTGTCAACAGATTATCTATCATATGGTGAAAAATTTAAATATATATTTAACATGGGAGAACAATCTAATTCAGGTATGTGTTTCAATATTTCGAAATAATATTAAAAGAGTGATTTGTTTTAATTATATATTAATAATTTTCATTGTTCTTTTTATAGAGAAAGAGTATCGTGAAAAACTTCTACGAATGGTCAAGAAGGAGGTAATATTTTAGGAATATCAGCTAACGATTTTAATGTTTTCACAGTGTAGGCCAAGAATGGAATTTTTATCTTTCGTTACGATTATTTGGTCAATTATATTTATAAGCACTTAATGTATCTATTTTGAGATGACATTTAAGTATGTAGAGTGTTTCAATCTTTTTCATTATTTTCTTTTGATTAAAAATTAACCATTTAATTAATATATATTGTTCATGGATTGATCTTTAAATATTTACCAATTTAATCTATGATAGCTAGGTCATTATTTTTATTCATTGATGGTTTTAAATAAATAAAAAAAAAAATATGTATTTTGCTGTTAAAATAACTTTCTATTTTATTTATTCATTATTATTTTCTCATTTAACTAGCGTATTGCTGCTAATATTTAATTAGAATTGTGAAATTTATTTATTTTATTTTATTTTATCCAATTTTTAGAACTAATTTAAAACTGGATGTGTTTTCTTTAACACTTGTGGTTTGACAATGTAAAAGTAATAACAATGTTTTATTTTCTAGTAAATTGAGATGAAACTGGAAAACAATAAAGAGACTATTAAATTTTAATCTTAAAGCATGTTAATATTAAAAGTGTGTGCGTTCGGTGTCATCCATGAATATTTCAGTTATTTATTTTACTCTTTTCAGACTTTAAAAAATTATTTACTACTTCCCATTAGACAGCTGTGCTTGGTGATGTGTTGAGATTCATTCATAGCTCTTGAATAATAATATAAAATAATACAGCAAATTCTTTATTTAAATAAATCTTAGATTTTTTAATTTAAAGTAAAAAGTATGTACACTTAATTTCTTATTTCTGATGTCTTATCAATGCTTTTTTTCTAGATGATATTTTCATACCAAAAATATTTTTTTCTGCTGATAAAATAATTTATTTAATTCAGGGTTCGCACAAGTGGGCCCAGCCCGAAAAAACACACGCAGGTTTTTTCAGGCGGGCCCACTTGATAAAACACACTATTTTATAAAGTGGGTTTTTTAAAAAAATTTAAAATTCCCACCTAGATTTGGTCAGTTTTTTTTCTTTTTGCATTCAGGATGGGCTTCATTTGCATCAATCGAGAGATTTTTCTCAACTTTTGGATTAGTTTAAGCTACACTGTTGTTTAGGGGTTGACAAAGCAACAAAACTCATAAAAGTACATTGTCATTTACGATCAAAATCAAACTATGCACTTCCCTCAGAAGTCCAGAGTAACTAAATTTTTCATTCAGTAACATAATATTTTTTTCAGTGTTTCTATATGCAAGCAAAATGATGACGTCACTGGCTGTCTGTGGAGCCAAGAAAAAGATTTCGTATGTTTATTGCCCACTGGATTTTTTGTAAAAAAAATATTAAAAATCAAGGAAAATTATTTCCCAATTTTAATCCCCATATTTGGGTATAGATATGTATTAGTTATCGTGTACATGCATTAGATTAAGTTATTTTTGCTGTAAAATTGATAAAATTTGAATTTCAAATTTCAAAATCTGAGGAAAAAAAATGGCTGACTTCCATATTCGATTGAAAACATAAACATTTCATTTCAAAGGATAACATTTACACAATAAATGTCCTACTAATATACTAATTAAAAGGATAATGATAAATATTCTATCATAATTTGAAGTCAATTTGTTTTCAAATACTTGAAACATTTTATCCATGAAGCAATTTAATTAACAAAACCATTAAGATATACAACCTTTTACTTATCTTCACGTTACATCTTTGGTAGACTAGTGTCATCTGGGGCGCCCCAGCTTGGTCACTACCTTGTTTGGTGTTCGAAACTGTGGTCTTCCTGTCTTCTTGTTCTTTTAAAGACTTTACGCCATTGGTGGTTAAGGATAGCACCCTCGTTGCCATTACAACTGTCAGAATTAGCCAAAATTTCAACAGACTCCCTGATCGCTGCGTATCCGTGGTTGTGGTAGTTGGGCAACTTTTTTACTTCATCAAATTTAATATTAATTTCTTCGTTTTTGTTTACTTGGGTTAAGGCTGTGGTTAATTTACCTGTTTTTATATCGTGTTTATGTTCTTTGATACGGGTCTTTATTTTTCTTTTTGTTTTTCCTATATTTTGTTTTCAAATGTCTAAATAATGTATCTGATTTAAGATACTAATATGTTGCAGTGGAATAGATTTGATATCTGTCATCCTTGGCAAAAAAAAAAAAAAAAAATCGCCAAATTATCTGGTGAACATATTTAATTCCTTTCAATAATCATGGTTATTTTAACAACTTATATTAAGAGAACAATGAATAATATGGAACAATTAATAATAACAGGAGACTTGGCGTTGGAATATTAAAACTCGAATCAACGACTACGTCAGAAACGCCAAAGAAAAATATTGGAAATGCATAGAGCTGTTTTGGCAGCTTTAAGCGTGCCGTCTTCAGTGCAAAAAGGATACGTAGTCGTTTATTCGAGTTTTGAATATGAAACAATATTTCATAAAATGCATATTATGAAAATATACATCGTATTATGTTTTTGATCGACAAATACATGAAACACCAAGGATGATAGAGTTTTAAAATTTAAAATTAAAAAACGTTAACTGTGAAAATGCCTGCAACACAGCCGAGGCCGAAATTGGCAAAAGATGGTGCTGCATGCTGAAGCTCATGAGCAGATGAGAAATTTCATGTCATTTTACCTATGATTAAGGCCATGAATGTTTGGCCGAAAGTTTCTTAGGAAATGTAAGTGGTCTTTGAGGTATCATTTTGTTATTTAAGTTTGATAATGACCACTGTTATACATATTTTATTTAAAATTAAAATTTTGTCAATTTGACAGCAAAATAACTTAATCTAACACATTGTGCACGATAACTAATTTGTAATTATCTCCAAATATGGGGATTAAAATCGGGAAATAATTTTCCTCAATTTTTAATAATTTTTTACAAAAAATCAAATGGACAATTAACATAGGAAATCTTTTTCTTGGCTCCACAGACGGTCAGTAACGTCACACCTCGATTGCGTATTCTGTTAGTGCTAAAGTAAAAAAATTGGTTTTCATTCAGCAATAGCTGATATTTTTTATGTTTTACCTAATAAAATACATGTAATTATGTTTATAAGAAGTTTTTAATTTTTCAAACAAAAATGTATATAGTATTGACAAATTATATTTAATAATGTGTGTATATGTAATAATTAAGTATAACAGCTTTTTAATAATTTGAAAGAAATCTAATTGCAATTGCATTGCATAGTATTAGTGTATGAAATAATACTAGTAATAAATAGCTATGAATCACTGGAGCTTTAAATTAGGTTTAAGTTTTTTCCTGTGATCACATTTAAAACTGACCAATTTAGGTAGAACACTTAAAATAAAATGAAAATTTAAAAGTTTTCTGAAAAAACCCGGGTTTTAGAGGGTGGGCCCGGGTGGGATGGGCTTTTTAACAAAAACCCGGGGGGTTTCAAACCCTGATTTAATTAAATTTAAATTATTTCACAAACATGCTGTAAGTGTTATTATATAAAGTTTCACTATATTAACCAAATTTATGAGAAGAGACTCATTTCATACCTTTCTTTCTTTCACAGAAACATTTTCAAACTTTGAAACATTTATTATCTTCTTTGCATTTCATGAGCATAAAATTGTTATGCCTCTAATCCAGGGCAGGGTTGGCAAAAACCCGGGTTTTTCTAGAAAAACCCAACCCACTCGGGTTTTTGCGGGTTTTTCTGGGCATTTGTGGGTTTTTCTGGGCTTTTGTGGGTTTTTGTTTGAATACATTTGCATTGCAATGTTAGATATATGTTATTTAGCATATTAGTTGTAATACACCTAATTATATTAAACTACTAATTAATAATTAATCTAATATTTATCTTAGAAATAAAAATTGGTTTGATTCTAATATTAAAATAGTGTTAATTAGTAAGATTAAGCTATATTTTATTTTAATGTTAATGCATGCTTATTCAAAATAAATATTCTTAATGACAATAACTGATAAAATAAAAGAATATAAATTCTTAAATACAATACATATCATTTAAATTTTTTAATTCCTCATCATTCTATAGATGGAGAACTTAGGTAATCGTGAAAATTTTCGACCTCGTTTTTTTTTTTTTTTTTTTTTTTTTTTTTTTTTTACTTTTTTACACGTTTTCATATGTGAGGAATCCAAAAAATGACAAAATTTGCATGGTGTGTGTTAGTTTGTTAGACTGTGTACATGATATCTCAAGAACAAATTGTCAGAGAAGTCAGATCCTTTTTAAAATATTATTTTCGCCACTGGCAAGAACCCTATTCATTTGCAACATTCAAATTAAAAAACTTCGTAAGTTATTAAAAATGTATGCTTTTCTTAACATGGGAGAATAGGGCAAAATTTTACTTAAACGTGTATTAAATGGAAATTTTTTACTGAAAAAATATGAGACCAGTTTTAATATACGAGTTTTGATGTCGGAATGAACATCAGTAAACATGCTACTTTGAAAATTTCACAAGTTACTGGAAATTTACGAATTTCTTAGCATGGCAGTATAAGGCAAAATTTCACATAAATGTCAATTTTGAGGAACATTTTCATCGTAAAGATGTCAGACCACTTTTGAAATATTATTTAGGGTACTGGCATGAATATCATAGAGTATAAATTTTTCAATTAAAAAAATTCGTAAATTATTTGGAATTTACGATTTACTTAAAATGGCAGAATAGGGCAAAATTGAGCATAAATGTCCATTTTGAGGATCATAAATATATCAGACAACTTCAAAATACCATTTATGATACTTGTTTGAACATAATTGACTACAAATATTCTAATAGGAAAATTTTGCAAGTTACTCGTAATTTAAGATTTTATCAACATAGTAAAATGGGGGGATATCCCATATAAATATGCATTTTGAGGATTGTTGCATTGGAAATAGTAGCATGAAAACGAAACTATGAAATTGATCCTAATAAAATAAATTAATAGATTAGAATAAGATAAATATATCAAAGTGAACGGTGGATAGCCTCTTAGGTGGGGATTTCATTTTGTCTCTATGTCAAGTGTTTGGTCAGATTCATTTAGCTCTTAACATGATAATCATGTTAAGAGAATGTCCTGTACTAGAAATTTATGAGAACATCTATATGATGGGGAACTGAGCAGAGTCCACTTATGCTAACTAGTTTTAATTATAAAAATAAGTTGCACTGCTTTATCCTTTTTTTTTTTATATATAATTTTTTTAATAGTTGAAACGGTTATAGAAGAAAATTTTATTTTATTAGATTTATAATTATGTTGGTACTAAAATTGAAATAAAATTATTATAAAGTTTTAAAACTAAACAATTTAATTAGTTAAATATTGATTCTGGACAACATTTATATCCGCTGTTAAAAAAAAATATCGTTCGGTTTTACAGGAAAAGGAAAACTGAACCAATTATAAACCAAGATAAACTGAACCAAGATAAACTTGCTTTTATTATATTTATAACTGTCGTTACTTTTTATGGTTAATACTATGAAAATAAAAATAAGAGTTTTTTCTTTAAAGGTAAGGTGTTTTCTATACTTTATAGATGGGATTTGTAAATTATAAATAATTTTTAACAAAAACCCGCTTATTTGCAAAAACCCAGTGGGTTTTTGTTGGTGGGCCCGCCCAGAAAAACCCGGGCGGGTTTTTCTGGGCTGGGCCCACTTTGCCAACCCTGATCCAGGGCATGAAATTTCTTCTCGCCTGTTTGCCATTAGTGAGTGGAATTTTTACTGTGGCAAATAAATATTTGGTCTAGTTATAGATGGAATTTTTACCCTATAAAGTGTCAATTTTTTTATATTTTTTATATTGATTTGAAAATGGCAAAATATTGGGCATAATAACGTCATATTTAACCTTTCCTTCTGACCAAATTCTCTCCTTCTCCTTAATGATTGAAAAATTGTCCACCATTTCCCTATTCTTTACTAAAGTGCCAAAGATTTATGCTTCCAGTGAAGCAATAAGCAAGGATTTTATCTAGAAAAATATTTGGAAATAGCCATTTCCTATGGCAACAATGAACAAGTTATACACGTCGGTCTAATTGGAAAAAAAATTTGAATGAAAAAGATATTTCCAGTGTATATAAAAAGTTAAAAAATGGTAGATGGAAGTTTAATCTTTAACAAGAAAAAGATTTTGATCGGGTATTGTTTAATAAAATGTTTCTTTGAATAACTTCACATTTATGCTTTTACATATTTTAATCTTTTTTAAATTTCAAATGCAGTATATTAAAATTAGTTTTAATTATAGATGATTATGAGATATGACGATATAAGAGATAATTTTATTACAGAAAATTTTATTCATATTTGTAAAGGCATTTCAAATAATTTGAGGGGGGGGGGTGTTCCCAAAATACCTTTAAAAAAAAAGTAATATATCATCCCAAAACTTTTAAATAATTAAAATAACCTTATATTTCAGCTTCATGTTTTGTGGCTATTTTGGCTGAAATACTTTTATGATGAATCATTTAACTAAATTTTTAAATAATTAAAATAACCTTACATTTCAGCTTTATTTTTTTTCTGAAGCTGAAATGTAAGGTTTTAAATGCTTCATCATAAAAAATAAAATTTTAATGTTAATCCTATTTGTGGCAAGTAAATTTTTCTCCCACAAGTGTAATATGAGTTGAAGTTTCAGGCCTTGCTCATAGTTTATGCATTTAAATTAATTTCTGAAATTGAAAATTTTCTTCCTTTGCATGACTTTTATTAATAACAAGCTGCCTTCGGTGACCAGCTGGTTCGCAATCCTTGAAAAATCCGACTTTACTAAACTCCCGCTCAGTGGTGCCTGCGGTGCCTTTTTTCCATTTCAGGTCTTACAACAGCTTATTGACACATAGTGAAAAAAGCTTTATTGAAAAATTTAATCGTAGTAAATTCCCGCTCGGTAGTGCCTAAAGCGCCTTCTTCCCGTTTCAATATCTGAAACAGCCTGTTTGTTCACCATTTTATGATCTTTCAAATTTCTGACTTTAGCAAAGTCCCATTCGGTGGCGATGGGACTCCCTTAGCCTGTATAGGTATCCTTTAAGATATCCTTAGTCTTTTGGGGTAAGCATGAGAAAATCGTTAAACATAAACAAATCACCACAAGCCTTTTTTTTTTTATTATTATTATTTGCTTAAATTTATTATAGATGTATGAGTATTGTTATTTAATGTTTATTTATTTATGATATACATTTATGGAACATTGTAGCTCTTATTTTATATATTTTTTATAGGTTAAACAAATCATGGAAGAGGCAGTTACTAGAAAATTTGTTCATGAAGAAAGTAGCAGCATTACCTCCCTTTGTGGTACATTTTATATTTTGTCAAACTTTTTTTTTTTTTAAAGAAATATGCATTTATATGAAATAAATCTCAATTTTATTTTCATATATTTATTAAATGGTTTTTAATTTAAAATTTTATAAGTCACATTTATTAAAATTTATATATATGGCAGTAACATATTTTTATTATGTCAATAACCTTGAGATATGGTTTCCTGCCAATAAGAGTGTCACTAAAACAGATTTATTGAAAAGTGTTTTACTTTATTTTGGCATGCCCCACAATCTTTTATTTATTATATTTTTATGTGTACGTTTAAGTTATTGTAATTGATTGTAAATTAATAAATCAATATGAATAATTGAATTATATGAATAATTTATACAATGTGGTATTAGTTTTTAATTAATTGTATTTCTTGCCAATTTTTATTTCTATTTTAAAACAAGTCTGAATGAATAGTTATAAATATTCATATCTTTCTTTTCTAGCTGCTGTGGATGCTTGTTTATCTCATGGTTTAAAACGTAGAGCTTTAGGACTATTTAAGACAAATTCTACCACAGCATTGCTCCAAAAACTTTCAAAAAATTATGAACCAGCAGCTGAAATAGCTAAGATGGTTGCTGAAATTGAAAATATAGATCCAAACAAGTAATGGCATTTTCTTTATTTTTCCGTCTTTTAAAAGTAAATATAATATTTAGATCTGCAAAAAATGTAACATTTGCCTATAAATTTATATATCTTATAATAGTCTTTTGACATTTGCCTAATGCTCATAAAGCAAAAAAAAATATAAATGTGAGATAAAAATACTAATCTCGCATACTTCTTTAAAAGAAACAGTTATCCATAGAGGATATACATAGTTAACAAATAAAAAAGTTTGTAAACAAACTTTGTATCGCAGAAACTCATAACAACTGTTTTGGGTCAAATTAGCATGATCCTTCATCAAGTGAAAAAAAAGCAGCACATATGCAGTATTAAAGTAACATGTTTGGTGCAGGCCCGTAGCCAGATGGGGGCCAGTATGGGCAACACCCGACCTGGAGAAAAATTTGCCCGTCCTAGCATATGGTTGACTAGACTTTCGATTAAAAAAAAAAAAAAAAAAAACTTTTTTTTTTTTTAAATACAGAAATCTATAAATAAAGGCATGTATGCCGCCCCTCCCCTATTCTCAGTCTCAACTCAAATTTCAGAAATTAAATCATATTATTTTTAGAACTTTCTTTTTTCTCTTTATATTCTCCCCATTCGCATAGACCGGATGGAAATTATCTTGGTGAACGCAGCTTGGCTTTCCAAGTTTTGTAAAAAAAATTTCCCATACCTTTGGTAGAAAGTGATTAATTGGTATCGATGAAATTTGTGTTAAAACAGCACCATATCACAACAGAACCTGATGCTGTCTCTTTAATTGATGCCATCAGAATTCTGAAAAAAGAAACAAACAAAATATTTTGCCCACTAAATTGAATAGTTTGTATCTTGTTAAGGGCGCAGACAGGGAGATGTATTGCACTCTTCTTTAGAGGTCTGCACTGGCTGAAATTTTGAAGCTTAGGCCGTGCAAACTCTTTCCTTACACAACCTGGCCCAATGTAATAATTAAAATTTTGGCCCGGGCTAGGTCTGTCCTATTTACTCTTTTAAATGTATTGTCCGTCTCGGACAGAATCCAATAAAATCAAGTCCGGCCTAATTCGAAGAAAATAAAAAATAAAAAATGAATGCATTTCAATATAAAAAAAAAATTTAGTATCGTAATTTTAAGAGGTTTTATACAGTCAGATAAACAAATATTGATTAACAAAAATAGTGGAAGACTGACATATAAACAGAAATTCATTATTACATGCCGACAGAGGGGCCAGGCAGAATTTAAAAACATATGTGTATAAAATAAGTCTTAAAAGTTTTTTTTATTTTTTATATAAAATACTCAAATTCACGAAATGAAAGTAAATTTCCAAATGTAATGCTTGAGCGTTAAATTTATATGAAGCATAAATTTCAGAATGTATATCATTTATTATTTCTGTTTGTTTTAAGCTAAGATACCATCTTGAGCTATATGTTGTGAGAACAAACAATGTAAAGAAAATGTTGTATATATGAAAAAAATTGGCTATGAGATTTTGGTGTTTATATTTTTTATTTTCCTGCATCAAATTTTTCTAATTATTACAGTGATGTATGCATAAAGGTATGTTTGTGTGTGAGTGAACATGATAGTGATTAAACGTTTATTCGACTGAGCTAAAAATTTATAAGTATGTTATAGGTATAATTTCTGCTCCTGTTCAATGCATTATTGTGTTTACATATTCAAAGAGCTGATATTAATTTTTTTATTAACTTGTATATGTATAACATAATGTAAATAGTTTATTATTTCCTTAGTATATTGTATATTAGTATAATTAGTATTGTATAGTGTATATTAGTAATTAATTTAAATATAATATTGTATGTTGTATATTAGTATTCGTTAGTATATTGTATTATATGAAGTATGTACTATTATCAACAATAGTACATTCTTCATTAAAGAAGCATCTTTCATTATTTTTATTTTATGCGACAGATTTAATTAATTTGGAAAAGTGTTGAAGAAAAAAAAATTAAAAATATAAAAGTTTTTTAAATAACAAAAGCACCAATTTCACCCAATTTAATTATGAGAAATAAAATAAATAAATTGTGAAAAATAACTGTAAATATGAGTAAAAGTTCAATATATATATTAATGATAATTTTTGAATGTTATATATAAAGTTTTTATTTTTCATTATTTTAAAATTCTCCTTCTCATACTATCCCTACAATAAAAGTTGTTATTCTTATCTTGGCAGAAGGTTCCAATTGACATTTCCCTAAAAAATGGAAAAATTATAATACAATTTTTTTCCCCCTTTCTTATCTAAAGCATTTCAATTCCTTGAAATTGTTAGATGAATTGACCAGTTCCTCAAGTCTTGTGTCCTGCCCTGTGTAAAGTCGTAAAAACAGAAAACTGACGCCATCCTTTGTTGAAACTTGAATAATTGTTATCTGATTTCGACAACCGACCACAGTACATCCGGAAGTTGGTGAGCTAGTGACCACAATCGCCTTAATAGAAAACGCACTTGGAAAATGTTGTTATTCTCATTCTGTAATAATGTAACCCCTCATAATTGATCAGTAGCATCCCAGATTCCACGCTTTTGAAGGACAGTGATTTACGAAATTCAAGGAAAAAAAGGCTGGAGAAAAACGACGGTCAACTTAAAGTTTGAAAGTATTCCAAAACAAAAAGTTTTCTTATACTAATACCAGGACTAGAGAGAGAGAGAGCTCTTTCTTCAGTCCTGTATTTTATCACATGTTGCTTTTACAAGTTCTTTGAAAAAGAGCGATTATGATAGATTTATTCTTCAAGTTAAAGATAAACAACATTGAAAAAAAGTGGGAGGTTTCTACATTAAAATTATTTTAATATTTGATTTCCATTTCAATTTTTTAAATATTAAAGTAAAAACAAATATACAATTCTATTTGTGTCATGATTTTAGAATTATGTAATTTACTGTTCAATAGAAAAAAAAAAGTATGTATTAAAGCAAAATCTATATAAGATTTGATAAAACACTCGAAAAATTACAAAAATTGTAGCTTATTATTTTGACATTTTATTTTTATTACATTTTATTTTATTTTTAATTCGGATTTTTTAAAGAATAAATAAAGTATATGATATATATAATTATTATTTTAATTTTTACCCCACAAAATATTGCTATATTATTATTATTATTATACTGTAAATCAGACTAATTAGTTTATTATTTATAAATATCTTGAAATTCTATAACAACAGACTTCTTTACAAATCAAATTAGGAGCTTGAGCGATTCTCTGTGAAACTTACTTTTAAAACACTGCTCTTTTAGAATCCAAGGAGATATTCTTAATATTATTTAATGTAGAAATTTTAGCTTAGTAATTAATTTAAATATAAGTATTTCCTTCATTTATCTCTTATTTTTCTTGTGCTTTTAATTTAGATTATTTAGAAATTTAATTAAAATACTAAAATTTCATTAATGATTTTTTTTTTTTTTTTTTTTGTTGTTGTATTTTTCTATATTATAAATTAGATTTACAATATTGTGTTTTATTTTAAAATGATGGTACATGTATTTTTATATACTTATATTTTTTCCTAAAAGCAACTATTCTTATTTTTCTTATTACTACTATTATTAAATCTTAAGTCAAACCAATTTATTTATCACACATTTAAATATCTCTAAATTCAATGAAAATCACAAAACAGCTTACTTTATAATTAAAAAATGGAGCTTCTATGTTTATATTTAAGAAACAACATTAAATATTTACTTTTCATTAGAGCCTAAAAAATTATTTTTTAATATAATCCTTAAAGAGAGATTAACTTAGCATGTGATTCAGATATAAGGCTTAATATTAAAAAAAAAAAAAAAAGAAAAGTACAGGGTGTCCCATAAGTCTGTAGACATTTAAAAAATTCATAGCTATTGAGTGAATTGATAGAATTGAACACAGTTTGCAAAATAATAATAATAATTCTCGTAAAGGAGATTTTTTTTTTTTTTTTTTTTTTTTTTGCGGGGGGGGGGGGGGGGGGGGGAGAAAAAATAATAATTTAGCTATTTGTTGATAGAGGGCACTGTGCGTGACTAGATTGCACATTTTCATGAAAAACTGTACTTATTTGCCTGCTAATCTTTACAGGCATATAAATTCTATTCTATGTATCCGTCGTCACCACAAATTACAGTTTGCAAATGAGTTCTAACACTGCTAAATGCAGCTTCAGTCGGCAGTTATTACCTGAGGGAAAACATCTTCACCAATAACGCTTCATCCATCAAGTCAGCATAAACCTTTTACAAGAATGATTTTTTTTTTTTTTTTCAGACCGCGTTCAATTCTATCAATTCATTCAATAGTTATGAATTTTTAAAATGTCTACAGGCTTATGAGACACCCTGTAGATTATTTATTAATGTAATCAAATTATTAAAAACATATATACGCTAAGCAATTAAAAAAAAAAAAAAAAAAAAAAAAACGCAATTGAATATTTTCCTTTTTACCTTTTACAACTGCCAATTTTATTGTTTAAAAAGCAAATTTTCGAACAGATTTTATTATGTTGTCCTCCACATACACTTTAGCATTGAGTCCAGTGCTAAAAACAAAATGCAACTGTCAGGAAAATTGTAATTTTAGGAATTCTTTCAAAAATGGTAAAAATATGGCAGTTAATGATGCCACATAAAGTATTAATTTTTGAATGAAAATCAAAAAATATTTTAATACGTGAGATGGCAAAATAATTAAATGTTAACGAAATATTGGTAAAATGGTTTTTAGCAAGATATAAAATTTTTTGGCCATTTAAACTGGAAATTTGGCTTTAGGCGGCCATGTTGCTCATCCAAGCGAGATGACCGTAAGTTAAAAAGCCACTGCTTATAAAATCGGTTTGTATTACATTTAGGACATAAAAAAAGATTCAGAAAAAGTGTTTAGCAGCATAATTTATCTAACTACAGTGCAGCAACTATTAAACAAAGCAGGTTTAAATGACAGACAATTTGAATAAAATTCCATTCTTAGCGAAGAGAAATAGGAAAGCAAGACTTTAGATGGCTAAAAAAATTAAAATATGATTAGTTAATTATTGGGCTGAGCTGGTTGTCTCTGATGAGTGATGAGTCAAGTTTAACTTATTTCGAGCTAAAGAAAACAAGCAGATCTGACAATGAAAATATGACCGACTTAATCCAAATCGCACTTTTAAAACAGTGACACATTCTCCGTACATTATGGTACGGAGGTGCATAACTTTTCAAACAGTCGGGCAAATTTTTATGCTCAAGGGATCAATTAACTCGAAATAGAACACAGTCTTTATAAAAATGGTGCCTGACCGACTATTTTGGAGGTATCTGGGACATTTCCACAAACAGCATTTCAAGATGATAATGCACCTTACTACGCGGCGTCTGTGGTAAGTTTATTCACTTCAAATTGTCAAAATTTCCTATCCATTCCCATGAGCACCTATAATTCTGTAAGTAATAATATCTAAGATATTAAAAATACAACACACTGTTATATAGAAGCTAAGATTCTTCTCTCCGAACTGGAAGACACAAGGTGCTGGGTTCGATTCATTTAAAGTATAATGTTTTACTGGGCGAGACCAAATATTAGAAAATCGAAAATAATTATGTAATATACAAAGTGTTTGAATACTTACTAGTAGTCAGTATATATTATATTTCTACTTTCTTCTATATGTAATATAGAGAAAGTATTGGATTCGCGAAAATTTTCGACCTCCGTTTTTGGATGGATTTACATGTTTTGGGATGTCTAGATTACGAGTTAATAGTTTTTAGAAAATGTCTGTCTGTCTGTCTGTCTGTATCATTTTTTTGTGGACGCTGTATCTCACTTGTGATCGCATTTTATGCAAATTTTTAACATGGCAGCATAGGACAAAATTCCGTATAAATGGGCATAAAGAGAGTTATTTTACACTTGTGATTGTAAAATTAATATGAATTATTGATAATAGTAGTAGTTAACTAGGAAAAAAATTTTGTGCATGTGGGGGCATCGGTTCCCCCCCGGGGAAGTAAATTTTCAAGATGGGTATCTTTCGAAAGGTCTCGTTGATAATAGTAATAGTTAACTGGGAAAAATTTTTTGTGCATGTGGGGACATCGGTTCCCCCCACCGGGGGGGGGGGGGAGTACCCACCCGGGGGGGGCAAAGTTTCAAGATGGGTATCTTTCTGAAGGTCTCGTCAATACCTTTAAAACGAATGGTTGAACCATAAATCTGTGATAATTTAAAACAAAGTTATCAATTTTTTTTACTTTTAACAAAAAAAAACCTTGAAAAAAAATCGCAATTTTTTTTTTTTTTTTTTTTTTTTTTTAACGAAATTTAACCAAACTTGGTATTTAGTTGGTCCGCGACATTAACTGGTGCTGATTATGTTTGGGGATCAATAGCTCAACAGGTGGCGCTGTGATAGCATTTTATCTAAATTTTTAACATGGCAGCATAGGACAAAAATTCGTATAAATGTGCATAATAAGAGTTGTTTTAAACTTGTGATTGTAAAATTAATATGAATTATTGATAATAACAGTATGTAACTAGGAAAAATTTTTTCTGCATGGGGGGGGGGGGGATAAATTTTCAAGATGGGTATCTTTCGAAAGGTCTCGTCAATACCTTTAAAACGAATGGTTGAACTATAAATCTGTGATAATTTAAAACAAAGTTATCGATTTTTTTTACTTTTAACAAAAAAAAAAAAAAAAAAAAGTACTTTTTTTTTTTTTTAAATATTGTTACTGATTGAATATGTATAGGTAAATGTAGAAGAAAGTCTTGTGGTGGCCACAACATACTAGTTACCATGTGTTTTCGTATTGTATTTCTCTTTTATACTTGAAAAAATTGTTAATGTAAATGAATATGTGTCTGTATAAACAGATCATCATAATAAATATTGTGCAGTAAAAAAACCAGAAATTTTTATGTCATATAAAATTTATTATTTATTTGTAATATATCAGACGCTGCACTCTTTACTAAAAAAAAAAAGAAAAGAAAGAAAGAAAAAGACTAGCACAAAATTTTCCAGGAAATGTTAAAATATCGAAAATTTCAAAGCCCCCCCCCCCCCCTAGAAAATACTTTGCCCCTCCTAGGAACATAGCCTAGCTACGGGCCAACGGGCCTGGTTTGGTGTTTGCTTATAAAAGTTTTTGTTTGTTACATTTTCAAAAGAATTTTTTTTTGTGCATTTTACTGCTAATCTACAAAGATGTTTACTTACAGTGGTGATTACATACTTGCCAACTTTTCCGGTTTTCCCGGAAGACTTCCGGTTTTTTAACGTGTCTTCCGGACAGATGATGAAATCTTCCGTTTTTAAAAAATTCGCGGATATCGTTCGTTTTAAAAAGAAAACGCAAATGTTCTACGAAAACTCCTGATTCCCAATCTTTCTGCATCCATAACATAAATGTCGATATTGATTTCAAACTTGCTTTATGAGATTCTAGAACATGTAAAGAAATAGAATTGTTAAATATTTCTTGCTGATGTAATTATTTTTTGTTTCTTCCCCCCCCCCCCCCTTTTCATTTATCTCCAAATTAGTGATCAGCAATCAAATGTTCTGCAGAAGTCTTTTGTTTCCTAATCTTTATCCATCTGCAACATAAATGATAATATTAATTTTAAACTTCTTTCATTAGATTCTAGAGTAGAGTTTACAGAGTTTAATATTTCTTACTCTGTAATTATTTTTGTATCCCCCCCCCCCTTCCCCGGATTGTGATCAATTCTAGAAACAATAAAGCAATGGAAGTGCTCAATATTTCTCACATATGTAATTATTTTTAGATCTTTATTGCTGAATTTAATGAATCTGTTTATTTTTCCTCAATTAAATATTTGTATGTCATATTTATACCAAATGTGTAAACATGGGAAAAAAATGAAGAATAATTTTTTCAGGTAGGAAATTTTTTTCCAAATCAATTTAAGAGAATTAATACTCAGTTGGTTTTATGCACGTTTGAAACTGATAATTAGCTACTGCTACTTTTTTTTATATGTATGATTAATGTACATACGCAAAAATCATATTCTATTTATTTAAAAAATGAGTTATACATTAACTGAACTAAGTTTTTTGTCTATTGTTAAATAAATTTCTTACAGATTCTGTTTTGTAGATATTTATATGTTGAAGAGGAATAACTTCATTTAAAACTTTTATATATTTAATATAATCAATCTATAGTAAAGCGTTTTTATAGATTGCTTCTAAATATTAAAATTGTAAAACTGTATTGTTTATTATGTCAAAGTGAAATTTAAAAAGTAAATAAAAAAAAAAAAAAACTTCCCTTCTTTATGAAATCTTCTGGTTTTTCAACAAAAATCTTCCCTTTTTTTATTGAAATTGGTTGGCAAGTATGTGATTAATAGGGATTCATTTCCTATCATACTGAAAGTATGGAGAGCTTTAAATATTCATGAAAATTCTCAACTTATTTTTTTTTTTCTTTTTTTGTGGTGGACATTTTTACATGTTTTCAGATGTGAAAAATAAAAAATCACAAAATTCATGTGGTGTCTCTTAATTTGTACGTTAGTCTGTGTAGACAGTACCTCAAGAATGAATGATTGTAAAATGGTTGGAGCAGTTTTAAAATATCACTTATGATACTGACAAGCATCTTATTAATGTTCAACATTTTAATTTGAATACTTCATAAGTTTATTCGAAATTTAATAATTTCTGAACGTAGGAGAATAGGCAAAACTTTGCATAAACGCCCATTATTAAGAATACTTTTGTCATAAAGATGTCAGACGATTTATAAAATATCATTTATGATACTTGCATGCAGGGCTTCAGCGGGGCTCGAAATTAGCAGTTGTTAGGTATATTTTGCACCTAGAAATTTAAGTCTGGTGACCATAAAATCACACTGAGAAATCATTTTTGGTGCCTAACTTTTGACAAGATTTTAAAAAATAAATTTTGTCACAATAAATTTTTTATTTATGATTTACAAAATGCTTGTTTTCTATCATCTTTAAAAAAAAAAAAATCTTACATTTTCAGTTTTAATACATATACATAAGCTTTTTTAAAAAAAAAAAAAAAAAAAAAGTGTACAGAAATATATAAATGCTGTTTGCAGAAAATTTTTCCAAATTCATAAAAATTTCCAAATATTAAAAAAAAAAAAAAAACATTACTTATTGCTATCACTTAGTTTGTATACAATCAGAAATTTGCCATCATGAAAATTTCTTAAATACTGAATTAATTTAAACCAAATTTTTACGAGTGAAACCTGAAAGTATAAAAAAAATAATTCATAAATAAATAGTTTAAATGGATATTTTCTGGTAGTTCTCATTTTGCTTGAAGATGTAATATATGGTATTTGCCTTATTTTAAAAATCAGTTAACCAACAGATAATTAAAAATTTTCTTCAACTGTTTGTTCTGTTTTAAGTAAGTTTATTTTTATTTTTAATTAATTAATTTCTTTTTATTTTTAAAGTATTAATGTGCTCATTTTTTAACTTTTTTGTTTGTATTTATTATTTAAATAAATAAACATTTAAGCTTTTATAATATTATGATCCTAATAAATAATTAATATATGTATATATATGTCTGAGTGGACTATTTAGCAAATAAGAAAAATTAGTTAGGTGCCATTGACACCTGACTTTCACATTCCAATTTCTAACCCTGGGCTCTTGAAAAAATTGGTTGCCATGAAAAATATTTGGTAGCCAGTAAAAAATACCCCCCCCCCCCCTAAACCTTTATTTATTTTTCAATTTTAAAATTTACTTGAATTAATATAGAAATTAAAATTCTGTGTATAAATATCAAATACCAACAGGACTGGATTATACATCAAGAAACACCTGTTTAAATCTAACATCCTGAAACCAGTTTTATTATTTTCTTTAAACTGATACACCACTGGCATCAACATATTATTACACCAATGAAACGATTCAGCACAGGGTCGCAAAGCCAGCAAATGTGGGTGATGTAAATTGTATCCATTCAACACTGGGTTGTTAAACAGGCAAGCTGGAACACAGTGTAAATTCCCTATTGATAAATTCAAACCTTGCAGCGTTCCTAAAATTTTTCTCATTTCATTATATTGTCACCAGGAAAGGAAATTTTACTTGAATATTTTAATATTAAAAATTTGTTTAAAATAAAAATGTAAAAGAACATTGTTTTAAGATAGTGGTGACAATATAATAAAATGATCGTAAAATTTTAGAAATGCTGCGAGGTCTGTATATCAATTCAACATTGTGCCTCAATTGAACGCAATGGTGTGGAAAACTCTCACAGATAACCATGACTCGCTGTTTTCGTTTTACTTGTTTCTTACATGAATTGTTGTGAACTACACTGCAGTTTAACATAAGTTTTGGCATTCGATTCTAGGCCCAATTTTTTAACCAAAATATTAAAAAAAAAAAAAAAAAAATTAATGTTGAGTTTTTTGTTGAAAGCATAGTCGCTAGCTAAAATACCAGGTGATCCAAAAGTCAGGACCAACTTTAAAATTGAATAATTCGAAAACGAATCAAGATACAAAGATACGGTTTGCACCAAACGGATGAAAAAGAAACCAGGTTTTGTGTGGCAAAGGAAAAAAATTAGTTCTGTTGGCGACCAACAAATGGCGCTATAGTGTTTTATTTCACCAAAAGATGATTTACAAATGAAAAAAAATGTTGACAACTTACAAGTCAGCTTAATTACAGTTAATTAGTACTACTACAGTAACTGTTCAATGTCCATCATTCAGAAGTACAGCTGTGAGATGATTCACCACATCGTTCACAGCATTTAGTAGCATTTCTTGCGTTATGGCAGACACATTTTGGCGGATGGCATCTTTCAGTGCTGCTAGTGATGCCGGTTGGTCGCGGTACACTTTTGACTTCTAAGAATCCCCACAGCCAAAAGTCACAGGGTGCCAGATCGGGAGATCTTGGAGGCCATGCGTGATTAAAGTAGCGACTGAGAATGCGATATTTCGATGCATATAAGCTTCGACTACCATTACCTGCTGTAGTTGTTCCTTTTTATATCGTTTGTTACTTTGCATAATCCTACATCAGAAATACGACAGCGCCATCTGTTGGTCGCCAACAGAACTATTTTTTTTTCTTTGCCACAAAAAACCCGGCTTCTTTTCCATCCATTTGGTGCAAACCGTATCTTTGTATCTTGATTCGTTTTCGAATTATTCAATTTTAAAGTTGGTCCTGACTTTTGGATCACCCTGTATATTGGTTGCCAATGGCAACCAGGTGATCATATTTCATGAGTTGCTCGCATGAATGACATTGATTATAAATATTCTAATTTGAAAATTTTGTTAAATTATTCAAAATTTAAGATTTTCTTAACCTATAAGAATAGAGCAAAATTTCAAATAAATGTGGAACATGAAGATTATTGCATTAGAAAAAGTATTGAATTGCATAAAAAATAGAAACCCCGATAAAATTAATCAGCAGATTAGGATAAGGTAAGTCTATAGAATCAAGGGTGGGGTAGCCTAGTGAGTGAGACATTTCATTCTGAATCATGGTTAGTAAATGGCCAATTTCATGTTTTTTAACATGAATATAGTGTGTCTTATTGCAGAAATTTGAGTAAAAATAAATGTATGATGGGGAACTGAGCAGAGTTCACCTATGCCAACTAATTTTCTAAAGTGTGTGTATAGTTCTAATTAGCAGAAAGGTACATTTTAGTTATTATTTGAATCAGTAAATGCATTTCTGACAAAATTGTACAATGAAAGAAAAATTTCATTTATATTTCATTTGTTAATGTATTTAACAAATGTCACCCTATTCAGTGCAACTCTTATTTTTACACTTGGATAAACATTTTATATTTATAAAAAGTTTTTTTTTTTTTTTTTTTTCAGAAGGACGAGACTAAATTAAGTTTAATGTTTTTATTGATATGATTCTTAAAAATGTATTACCATGTCAGGTTATTCCTCTTACAACTACTTTCTTAACCCTTTGAGGACAAGGTAATCAACTCATTTAATAAGGAAAGCTAGCAGAATTTAGGAACTAAAGTTAAAAAAAGAAAAAGAAAGAATGATTTTTTTGCTGATAACTTACAAAAATAAAAGTTTTTTGAATAGTCTGATGAATTTTTGCAGTTGGGAATTAGTAATATGAGGACACAATTGTACTTCATTCATTATTAGTCATACAATATTACGTTCAATGTAATTCATTCAAAGCTAAAAATTTGGTCAAAATATTTTTGATAAAATTAATTTTATCATTAACATATAAATATTTCAAAAGAATTGTAACCAATTTATGCATTTATTTAAAGATTTTTATGCATCTATATATTAATAGGCAAACATGAAATTTGTGGTACACTTATAACATATTAATTACAGAGTAGAGGATTGAAAAAGGTGCCATTCAAAAGGTATGATTAACTAGATTTGCACAATACAAAACTTTTCTTATGATGTCAATAAGATATTTAAAAATACTTTAATTTTTTATGCATTTTTTTTTTCACTTTATACCATGTATTTTTTTGTATTAAAAAATTTCTAATGTTTAAAGTTCTTAAATCTAGCAATTTCTTAAAACTTAAATAAAACCATGGACACAATAATTTGTATAGATGTAGCAACACTATACTCTCGACTACAGATTTTGCATTCTAAGAGAGCATTACAGTGGTAGAAATTTGAGTGAAAGAGTGGTAAATAGAAAATTTATACTGTTGAACATATACAGGAAAAAAAAAAAAAAAAAAAAAAAAAAAAAATCTGGTGTAAAACAACCACACGATGACTTTCATTACCCACTATTACACATATTATATGCACTTTTTGGAGATAATATGATCAGAAGACATAGAATTGAGCTAATGAAATAGACAACTAAAAATTTTTCAGTAAGAGAAAGTTAATACACGTTTGCGGTAAATGCATGAAAACATAAAGACATAAAATAGAGTTTACCATAGCAAAGAAAAAAAAAAGGTAGAGTTTTTTAGAGTTTTAGTGCATACTGGTGATTACTGTACAGGGCTATTTTATCAATATTGATTTTTTTTTTATACACCAATTTATGAGATCTAAAACTGATCTATCTGATCAGGATGACTATTAATTTTCCTGTAGCAACCACGTAAAGTAAAGCATGAGAAAGGATATCTAAAATGGGTTTATGTAACAGTTTTCAAGAAAATCATTAGAGCTGTTTTTGAGACACCGATTTTTACTGAAACTTGGTATATTCAGTTGTTGACTGGAAAACAACAATTGCATACTAAAGGATATTTAAAAGAGAGTTAATATTGCAAATGTAAAAATAAAAATCCATACAGCCGTTTTAAAAGGAATCCACTCACAGTACCTGAAATTCAGCTATTTATACAGGATACCTATCAATTTTCCTGAACTAACCAACTATATCATTCGAAAGGACATCTAATAGAATAGAGTGTTTATATAGCAACTTTGAAGAAAATCGTTAGAGCCATTTTTGAGATACGGAATTCCGGTTTTCCAATTTTCACCAAAATTTGGAAAATTCATCTGTACACCAGTTCTGTCTTAATTTTCACATTTCGTAGCTGTATCTTTATTAGTTTCAGAGCTATGATAGTCAGAAGATTCCACACATGCATACATACACATACACACTCACACTGACCAATTGCTAAAAACCACTTCTTTGGACTCAGGAAACCTTAAAACATGTAAATCAGCTGAAATCTTGATATCAAATTTTTGGACCGAATACAATACTTCTATTACCAACGGTGGTCGGGTAATGGAAGTAAAAAAGGATTTGATTTATGAAATTTCTATTTTTTCTCTAATTTATTTAAGATAGAATTTCTTTCTTTCTTTTTTTTTTTTGTGATCTACGTCAGATCTGATTTGAAGACATATTTTTAAACTAAAACATAATGCATTTCAATTAACTGAAATTGACTGCTTATTTTCTAAAAAAGGGATTTATTACTACATCTTCTGCATATATAAGAAGAAAATATAACAGTTGGAAAAATTTTCATTTTTGGTTTTCAATGAATTCACACGTTTTGAGATTTCCTTGCATTTCAGTTAACTGAAATTGACTACTTATTTTTAAAAAAGTGGATTTATTACTAGCTTCTGCATGTATAAGAAGAAAGTAGAAGATACAGAAAAAATTTCGATTTCCAATTTTTGATTAATTTACACGTTTTCAAATTTTCTTGCATTTCAATTAACTGAAATTGACTACATATTTTTAAAATAGTGGATTTATTACTAGCTTCTGCATGTATAAGAAGAAAGTAGAAGATACAGGAAAACATTTGATTTCCAATTTTTGATGAATTTACACATTTCGAGATTTTCTTGCATTTCAATTAACTGAAATTGACTACTTATTTTTTAAAATGTGGATTTATTACTAGTTTCTACATCTGCATGTATAAGAAATAAGTAGAAGATATGAAAAAAAATTTGATTTCCGGTTTTCAAGAAGTTACACGTTTTAAGATTTCCTTGCATTTCTATTAACAGAAATTAACTACTTATTTAAAAAAAATAAATTTTTTATTCTATCCTTTGCGTATATAAGAAGAAAGTATAATATTCAGAAAAATTTTAGGTTTTCAGTTATCGATGAAGTTACACGTTACGAGATTTTCTGAACTCAATTTGACCATTTTCAGAAAATGTCTGTCTTTTTGAGTTCGAACGCTGTACTTTATGAACCAATGGATTTAATTTAACCAAACTTGATACTTGGTCAGACCTTGGTTTGAATTGGTTTTGATTAACTTTTGGGCTATATCATCCAACAGGCGGCGCATCCACATTGCGATTTTCTCTTATTTCAGGAAAGGCTCAGCATCTACAGTGTACCAAACTTAGAGAAATATATTAAGTAAAACTCTGCTGATTCAGTTTGAGTGCATATCGACAAATAATTGTCACAGCTATGTTGCAACTTAATTATGTTTAGGAGAAGGCAATTACTTTACTTTACAAGAAAGTGGTCAAGTTTCCACCACTGCGTAATACTAGTCTCTATAAATAAAGAGAAGTGCTTGTGTGTGTATCCATGTGTCTGTTCTCTAATGCTCTCACTATTGATCGCTGAGCTACAACACTTGGTGGATGGGTATCTAGGACCCTGCCGGGGTGCACCTCATCAAGATTTTTTCAAATTTGAATTTATTATTATTATTATTATTTTTTTTCAATTTTAAACATTGTTTTCTCTGTTTAATTTTTCTAAAAAAATTTCTTTCATATCAATCATCTGCATATCTTAGCAACGGCTATTACGTTATTTATTTTTTATTTATTTAATTCATTTATTTGAAGGCAAAATGTTTTTTTTTTCTTCTTTTAATTTATTATATTTATTGAAAATCAAATGGAAATGCAATAGAAAAAATTAAGCATTTTAAATTTTTTATTAAAAAACTTATTTAAAACAGTCATGTTTATGCATAATGTATAATTTTTATAGTATAACACTCTTTTACTTTTCATATTTTTAAATAATTTCTTTGAGAGGGAAATCTTTTTTTTTTTTTTCTCTCTTTTTAATTTATAGTATTTATTAGAAAAAATTATAGTATATAGTAGAAAGGATTAAACTTGTTAAAATTTAAGTTATATATATATATATATAAATATATATATATATATATATATATATATATATATATTTTATTTAATTCCTTTAAAAAAAAAATCTACTTTTTCTTTTATTTATTATATTATTTGGAATCATATGATAATATTGTGTAAACAGTGAGTGCTATAAAATACATACTTCAAAAACTAAAATAATTAATGGATGCTGAGATGCAGTCATTTTTAAAATCGTAGTTCTTAAATAATAGCAGATCCACTTGTCATCGATAAATACCCAGATTGAAATGCCCGGGAAAGACCTTTCTGTAGGCAGTGGGAACCTCGACCCGATGTAGAATGTGTGCAGAAAAGGAGCTGCTGTAGGCAGTGCAGAGGTTACCCAAAACAAGGATTAGAGCTATTTCAGTGTAATTAAAAAATATATATATATATATTTATAATGTGATATAAAAAATAAATAGTGATTTATTGATAAGTCCATTTGAAAATTTATTTAAATATAGTGAACAGCAAAACAAACAGGCATAACATGTTAGTAGTTAGTAAAAAAAATTTCTTTTGTAAACCAACTCTTAGATTATTTAAAAATTCTCTTTAAATAAGTTAGTAATTTATAATTACTTTACATATATATATATATTTCTATGGTAATAAAATTCATATTGATATTTATGACAAAAGACAAGATTTTAACTTTAAAGTAAATTTGTTTACTCATTTTAAATCATGCCTGCATCTCTCTGTTTTCAGAAATATCATTTTTAATCGCTTATATCAAATCAATAATTTATGTTCTGATAAATATAAAAATAAAAACATCAATAAACTTATTAAGGAAACCTTAAATATGGGATTCTCAAACATTTTTTGTTTATTCACTGGTATATCAATAATTGTATCTGTCAAACACACACACAAAAAAAAAAAAAACACTCTTATGTGTTAAAAATAAATAAATAAAATACAATAAAAAATATGGTGGATGGGTTGGCAGATGTTCGATTAAGGAGGTTGGGTGGCGTTGTTGGTTGGATGGTTAGGTGGGATGTTGAATTAAACTTAAAAAAAAAAAAAAAAAAAAAAAAATGAAGGAAGGATTGCTGTGTGAGCGAGTTGCTCCCATATGCTTTTATTTCATCAAATTTATTTCATTGTAATTAAATATCTATTTATTTGCAATTAAAATTATTAACTTTTAATAATCCTCTTTATATATGTCAGATTTATTTCAAATTTATTAAATTCTTTGTTAGAAATTAAAATACATAATCTTTTGTAGTTTTAAGAATGAATTCAGTAATAAATCCATTGATCTCCTTTTTAGCATAATGCAATATATATATTGGGGATCTTATACACAATTTAATTTTATTCTCCCTGAAAATAATTATTTTTTTTATTTCTATTTCACTGGGTTTCTCAATAAATCTATTTATATTTATAGCTGTAAAAATTCTATTAAGCAATTTCCGTTATATATTTTATTTTTTTGTTTAACTCCATATAATATACATATAATGTATTTAATTGCGGTTTGAAATAAACTAATGACTCATAATTTAGACATCAAGTCGCTAGAATTTCATGATTATCTGCACCTGTTTGTAACCGTTATTTTGGCGCAGTGATATATGCCAAGTTAGGGTTGCTTTTTTTTTAACCGTCTTTTCTGGATTTAAAAATTCACATTGAATTAACATTAAGACAAAGAGATTTTGTTTGGCGCTCTGCGCTGATATTTTTATAGGGCTGCTAGATTTGGCTATTAAAAAGACTAAACGAATCTTGGTCTTTTGGCCACTCTTACTCAAATTGTTCGACTAGTTAAGACGTAATTCGTTTTGCTCTCTCTCCCGCAACTTTTAACGGTTTCCATTAAAATATTGAACCTGAATTGTTTTCATAGTTATTGCCTTTAAATTTTTAACATTAATATTGATAATATTTTTTTCAAAATAAATTTCAATAAATATTTCTACAGATTAAGAAGGAATCGCCTCTGTTTTATTTTCGCAATGTACAACTATTTCTGCAATATATCTTCAAAAATTTATTATTTTTCTACATGGATTTTCCACTTTTACATGCTGCATTTAAATTTATTCCAAAAATTAATTGGTTGAAAATTGGTTATTAAATAAGTTATCAAGGAATGATACAACTCAACTTCTAAAATACCATTTTCTCCTGTTAAGTTCTCTGTTTTGCTTGTGTTTTGAATTCAGTTTTTGTCGCTCGTATTTTTATTTTATTTTATTTTTTCTGGTTGGTGTTTCAATACATCAGGATGGATTGTATCTAAATTGCCTCTTTTTCATTTCAGGGTGATTTTTTCTTGTGGGTTTAGGTTTTGGTTTTATTACTTATTAGGTTCATGGTGTGTTTTTTGTTTTTCTGGAAAATAATTTGTTGTTGTTTCATTTGATTCATTTAGGGTTTTTTTTTAATTATGGATTTGTAATCAATCAATAAATTTAATGGTTTCATTGTTCTTTATTTGCTATGGGGTTTTACTTTTTTTTTTCATCCATGTGTCTCCTAATCTGATCTTGGCAGGCTGGGGGAGTGTTGCCTTCGTAAAACTAGTTCAACCCCACAGGCAAGTCACAAGTCTTACCTCCTTTCTTCCTTTCTTGGGTTGTTTTTTTCCCTGGATTTCGATTTAGTTTGAGTTTTTCTGTTGAGATTTGGTTGAGTTGGTTTGTTATATCGTTTGTTTTGCGGGCTGTTAAAAATTAAATTTGGTTTCTTTAAATATGTGTATTTCATCTCTAATGATTTTTTTTTTTTTTTTTCACCTTTCTGAGCTTCTCCTACATAGATAAATTGTTCATTCTTATTGGTCTTTGTGGTTTTGGTGATCTTGTGTCTGTTGCTTGGCTTCTACTGCGCTTAATGGGTCATTATTGTTCATTACAGGGTTCTCTTTTTTCACCTTGAAATATTGTCCTAGAGTCAACCTTCTTTTCATCAGAGTCTAATTACACGGTCCTATTTCAATTTTCAACAGGTATTGTTGTACAGTGGATTGGCATCAGTGCTATTGTTGAACTTGATAATTGAATCAATTTGGGAAATCTTGTTGCTTTGTTTGGCGTGTGTATGTCTCTTTGGTGAATTGTTTGACTAACTATTCTTCGTTCACATTCTTTGCTTCTACTATCAAAAGGATTATAAATATATATATATATATTATTATGCGTTATAATGGTAAATCTTCTTTACTTATCTGTTGAATTTGATAATAACTGGCTTGATCTAAAAAGTAACATGATGTATTTCTCCCCTCCCCCTCCCTTTTTTAAAAATTAAATTCATAGTTCTAAGTTCTAATGTATATTATGAAATTTAGTAAACATTTAAAATCTCTCTCTCTCTCTCTCTTTTGAATTATTAAACTAAAATAAAATGCTCTTTATTTGAGTTATAGATATAATTCTATTCCAATAATTAATTTTTTGATTTATGTTTTTATTATAAATAATTTCTATCAGTTTTTTAAGTCCTGTATTAAAGTTGAAGGGATTAACTGAACATTTGATGTATTCTCAGAAAAATAGTTATATTAAAGAATTTTCAAATGAAATTTGTAAATATACATGCTGAAAGACTAAATGAGGTTATATGTGAATTATATTTGGTAATTATGTACGGCATTGATAAGAATATTTTCATAAGCTATTATTATTGAACTAGCATAAAAATTTCATTAAACATATTTTTTTTGCATAACATTTAACATTTTTACTTTTTCCTATATCCATAAAATATATTGGATTCATGAAAATTTTTTATCTTTGGTTTTGATTAATTTACATTTTTTGAGATGTCTTGAACACAATTAGATTATTTTTAGAAAATATTTATCTCTTGCCTGTGTTATCAAATTTTTATGTGTATTCTATCTCCCAAACCAATGAGCAAAATTTAGTTAAACTTGAAATTTAGTTAGATCTTGACATAAATTAGTGCTGATTACATTTGAGGATCAGTTGTTTAGCAGGGGCCACTGTCATCCCATTTTTTCATACTTTTTATTATGGTAATAAAAAATTAACAAGTTGATCCATAGATCTGTGATATTTTAAAGCAGTTATATATATGTATATATATATATATATATATATATATATTTTTTTTTTTTTTTTTTTTTTCTACTTCAACAATGACGTCAACAACAACAACAAATCCTATGTCATCTTCATGGCACAAAATTGACTTTATTTAAACAATTCATATCATTAGTACAAAATGTTGAAGAAACACCATAAAATACAAGAACTTGTAATGATTATTCCGGGTCGAAAGAATTGTTGTGAGTTCTTGCATTTTATGGTGTTTATTCAACGTTTTGTACTTATCGTTAAACATCAGTTCTGGGGGACTTTTCTATAATTTTGTATTATTCTTCTCTGGGATGAAAATCATTTGAATTCATTATGAAAAATAATTTTAATAAATAATTTGTATTGTGTGAATTTGTATAAGAAAATATAGAAGAAATTTTTATAATGGACACCATATACTAGTTTTAAATGTTCATTGATTTTGTTTATGAAGCAAGGTTATACATGTGGAAATACTTATCTGATTTTTCCAGACGATCCGCTTCTAGTAGTGACAGCACTAATAAGATACGTCTTAAACCTGAAAAAAGGCAAGCATCCAGCCCTTCACTCAATTTGCAACAAGCTAACCCTCGATTTTTATGGATCAGACTTGCATTGTTTGAAAAGAAACTGGCTAAAATAGTAGATCATTTAGTACAAAATAGCAAGTAAGTATCATCAATTTAAATTCATTGTAAGTTTGTAATTAATTCATGTTTAAAATGCTTTATATTTTATTCTCTTTTCTATAGCAAATATTATGAAAAAGAAGCTCTTGTTGCTGATCCTGTATGTGGACAAATCCTTGCTTCCCTTTTAGGTTTGTTTATTAAAAAGACTAAAATTATCATCTCAATAATATTCACCCTGTGTTTTTATTTTAATTACTTTCTATCGTTATACATCAGGGGTTAGTCCAGGTTTTAATTTTTGGGACTTATTTTTTATGAAAAATAGAATATTTTTGTGAATTTATTTATATTTCATTTTTGTAAAAACTATTGTGTAAAACCATTGATGATAGCAGTCACTCTATCTAATGTTCAATATTAGTTAATACCGTTTCATTGAACCAATTATAAGCACTCATTTCAAATGATACCGAAAGAATGGGAAAATTTTATAAAATGATCATTTTTATAGAATAAAATTTTGTGTAAGGAATGATTTATTTTTTTTTTTAATTTAATTTTATAGGTTTTGTGAAGAGAGACCTATTTTATCAGTTTGATTTTTCTGAAGAGACCCATTTCATAGATTTGAATTTCATGTAGGGATAGCTAAAACACCCCCGTTTTTGCCTGGATTAGCACTTGTATATGAAACACACATTTCAAAAAATTTGTTTTCTAATAAAATACTTTTATAAATTTAACTTATTAAATTTAAAGGTTATTTAAGTAATTTAAATGAGGTAATAAGTGAAAGAAACGTTGTATAGTTTTGTAATTTGTTTTTATTGTGAATGTTAAAAAAAAAAAAAAAAAAAAAAAAAAAATCAGAAATCCTTACTCCTAAAATCCTTAAACTCCAGAAACCCGCATATCACAACTAATGTAAACAATGAAATTTATTGTAAAGTTTTTAAGGGGGAAAAAAAATGAAGATAGAACTTTTTAATGGTGATATTTTAGAAATTGAATCTAATGAGATGAGGAGAGTTAATTTTAAGCACAGTCCACATCTCGGAGAACCTCTCTACCTAAATTCTTTTAGCTCAACAGTATTTGTTCTTGAAAAAAGAATAATTTCATAGGCTGAAAAATAAATAAATGAAATAAATCATTTGTCTTTACCTATATTTCTAAACTATAATAAAAATTGTAAATTTATAACACAAGTTATTATTTTATCAAATATTTATTTACTTATATTTTGTATTTTGCTTTATGAAACAAATTTTTAATTTCTCAAGAGTACAATTTCTCAAAAATACATATATAAAACAATATATGTATATGCTGAATTATACTCTTTACTTACCTTTATTTATTTTTATTTTTTTCTCTTTTATGTTTCATTTATCTTACATACTTACTTATATGTATCCACTATCATTTTTAATGGATTATAATTGTAATTTAAAAATGCAGACAAACAGAATACCTAAGATCTGCACAGTTTCTGACCCCAAGCTGTGTGACTTTCTTGGAGTGTACTGTACCTAACTAAAAAATCTGGTGTTAAACAACCACACGACTTCCATTACCCACTATTACACGTATGATATGCAATTTTTGGAGATGTAATCAGAAAAGATAATATGATTAACAGGCATAAAATTGACCTAATGAATTAGAAAGATAAAATATTTCCAATAACAAACACTTAATAAGCGTAACATATAAAGACATATAAAGCAATGTTTATAGCGAGTTAAAAAAAAAAGAAAAAAAAAATGGTAGAGTTATTTTTTGAAACATCAATTTCCAAGATCTAAAACTGACCTACCTAAGCAGGATGACTGTTAATTTTTCTCCAATAACCACGTAATACATGAGAAAGGATAACTAAGATGGATTTATGTAACAATTTTCAAGAAAATTGTTAGAGCAGTTTTTAAGATATCAACTTTTACCAAAACTTTGTGTACTCAATTATTGACCGAAAAACAATAATTATATGCAGAAGAATACTTAAAAGGGAGTTAATATGGCGAGTTTGAAAAAAAATCTGTACAGCCATTTTTAAAGGAATGCATTTGCAAGACCTGAAATTGAGCTATATATACAGGGTGCCTATCAATTTTCCTGAACTAACCAACTGTATCATTCGAAAGGACACCTAATAGAGTGTTTACAGAGCAACTTTGAAGAAATCGTTAGAGCCATTTTTGAGATATGAACTTACGGTCCCACTTCCGGTTTTCCAATTTTTACCAAAATTTGGAAAATTCATCTGTACACCAGACCTGTCTTAACTTTGAAGTTTCATTGTTCTATTTTTATTAGTTTCAGAGACGTGAGAGCTTGCAGATTCCACACATACACACACACACACTGACCAATTGCCAAAATCTACTTTTTTGGACTCAGTAGACCTTAAAACGTGTAAATCAAGTGAAAGCTCAATATCTAATTTTTGGACCGAATACAATACTTCCATTACCTACGGTAGTCAGGTAATGGAAGTAAAACTGTATGAATTTAATTAAATTCGGATAATTGGTAATGATTTTTTATTTTATTTCATTTTATTTTATTTTAATTCTTTAAGAAAATTTTCAACTTCATGAAAATCTATTTTACCATGTTTTTATTAAGTTCGATTCTTGTTTGTTTGTTTGCCCAGTGCAAATCTTGCAATCTTTTAACTAACTTCCCGACTATCTAGACATTTGAAACTTTCAGAATAGTTCAGACGTGGTGACAATGCATTTTTTAATACTTTAAGCCAACTGTTTCGGGTCCCCACTGCCTTTCGTAGCATTTATATGATTCAACAGGAAATTTATTTAACTAACTTCCAGACTAACTAGACATTTGAAATTTTTAGAATAGCTCAAAACACGATAACAATGCCTTTTTTAAATACTTTTAGCCAATTGTTTCGGGTCCTTACTGCCTTCGGTAGCATTTATATCATTCAACAATCATATAACTTCCCGACTAGCTAGAAATTTAAAACTTTTATAAAAGCTCAGATCACAATGACAATGCATTTTTTAAATACTTTTAGCCAAAGGTTTTGGGTTTCCGCTGCCTTTGGGACGTTTATATGATTCAAGGATCATATAACTTCCCGACTATCTAGACATTTGAAACTTTCAGAATAGCTCAGAACACGGTTACAATGCATATTTTAAAATACTTTTAGCCAATTGTTTCGGGTCCCCACTGCCTTTGTTAGCGTTTATATGATTCAACAATCATATAACTTCCCGACTAGCTAGACATTTGAAACTTTCAGAATAGCTCAGAATGCGGTGACAATGCATTTTTTTAATACTTTTAGCCAATTATTTCAGATGCCCACTGTCTTCGGTAGTGTTTATATGATTCGACAGAAAATTTAAAAACATGGTATATAAAAGTTCTTTTTATCTTGTAATTATTTATGTATGTATTAGATTCATTTGTTTAGAAATCAATCTATTGCAATCACTTTATTTATCTATATTTATACATATCTATCTGTAATGAAAATGTTGTCATTACAATAACTTCCAAAATAATACTTCAAATCAAACCAATGTTGGACAGTGAACTTATCTTACAAATATCGTGGATGAGATCCAAGTTGCTCTGCCAATTTGTTTTCAAGTGGCAGCCACTTGAAAGTTTTAAATCCACATTGTAAAACAAAAGATTATTTAAGACTGAATTTGCTTGAATTTTGTTGTATACATAGATGGTATAAGGGTCTCAATCAAGTTTATTAATGAACTTTATCTGCCATTTTTAACAGAATGGCAGATGCCTTCAATTAAGAGGGGCCACTTTAAATCAGGCTACCACTTAAAAAATTATCATCCTGGTAAATTTTGAAGTAGTGAATCAATTAAAAAAAAAAGTTGGACAATGAACTTATGATATAAATGTTTTTAACAAGTTCACTGAATAACATGTTCCGTCATTTTGTTTTCAAGTTACAGCCACTTGAAAATATGCCATTTCAATTCAGTAGCTTTTGAAATACTAAACTGATTCAAACCAAAGTTGGATAGTGAACTTATGGTTCAAATATTTTAAATAGGTTCACTGGGCAGTTTGCTCTGTCATTTTGTTTACAAATGGTGGCTATTTGAAAATTTGTAATTATGATAACTTTTGTAATACTGAATAAATTTAAATGAAATTTGAACAGTGGACTTATTCAATTACCTTAGATAAGTTTATTGGACATCTCACTCTGTTCAGGGTCGCAATAATCAGGGAAAACAGGGAAATCATAGAAAAATCAAGGTACTTTATTTATCTGAAAATATCAGGGAATTTTGTAAAATCACCCAAAAATCGTGAAATTTTTCATTTTTACCCTGCGAACATGACTGAAAGATCGTCAAACAGGTGTTATTTTAGCCATGATTGTACAATATTGGCTGCTTTCTAGTTGAATCTCATCAACTTAACATTAAAAAAAAAAAAACTTATTTATATTAAATATTTTTAGTTCAACAACTTGAGGAATAATTTTGTTTTAATGTTAATATGTTGTTCAGTTAAAATGATTCATATTTCTATAATTTTGTTAATTTCTCCCAAATTTTGAATTTTTCATTTTATTTTAGTTTTGTGTGTGTTAACAAAGTGAACAAAGAAAAAATGTATAAAGATTGAGATATTTTTGCCTATCAGTATCAGTATAGTTTTTTGAACTGCATTGGTTTAACAAGCATGTTACACAAGAGTGTGATATACACACAAAACTATAGAATGTATATAATAGGTAGGTAGTGGAAATCTGTCAAAATTAGTTAGGAAATCCTGGAAAAATCAGGAACATTTTTTCTGAATTTTTGTAGCTACACTGCCTTTCTTTTGTTTCCACTTGAAAATTTATCGCAATAACTTTTTAAATACAGAATTGTACCAAATTTGGACAGTAAACTTAACATACAAATATCTTGGATGATTTTGCTGGGCAAGTTACTCCACCATTTTGTTTCCAAGTTGCAGCCACTTAAAATTAGGCTGCCACTTGAATATTTGTTATCATAATAAATTTTGAAATATTGAACTGATTTGAACCAAAGTTCACCAGTGAACTTATCTTACAAATATCTTGGATTAGTTAAGTGAGCAACTTGTTCTGCTATTTTATTTCCAAGTGGTGGCCCCATAAAATCAATCTGCCACTTGAAAATTTGTCATCATAATAACTTTTGAAATGCTGAACTAATTCAAATCGAAGTTGGACATTAAACTTATCTTACAAATATCTTGGATTAGTTTAGTGAGCAACTTGCTCTGCCATTTTGTTTCCAAGTAGTGGTTACTTAAAATCTGTCTACCACTTGAAAATTTGTCAATGCAATTTTTGAAATACTGAACTAATTCAAACCAAGTTGTGCAGTGAACTTATACAAATATCTTAGATGAGTTCACTGTGCAACTTACTCTGCCATTTTGTTTCCAAGTGGAGGCCACTTGAAAATTTATCATCACAATAACTTTTGAAATACTTAATCAATTCGAACCAAAGTTGGACAATGGACTTATCATTCAAATATCTTAAATGATTTTGCTGAGCAAGTTGGTCCACAGTTTTGTTTCCAAGTTGTGGCTACCTAAAAAATTGTTATCATGATAACTTTTGAAAAACTGAATTTAATCGAACTAAACTTGGACAGTGTGCATATCTTGCTAATATCTTGAATTAGTTAAGCGAGCAACTTGCTCTGCCATTTTGTTTCTTAGTGATGACCACTTGAAAATTTATCATTACAATAACTTTTGAAATATTGAATTAATTCAAACTAAATTTGTAGAGTTGACTCATCTTAAAAAAGCATTTGGTATGTTCGTTTGCCAATTTGATCCATCATCTTGTTTTCAAGTGCCAACCACTTGAAAATTTCAAATTCACATAAAAAGTTATTTGTGAACTAATTTTCTTAAAACTCTATATGTACATAGCCCTCATCAACATTTCCACCAAGTCTATCAATAAATGTTAGCCACCATTTTGAAACAAAATGGCAGCTATTTGATAAGAAAAACGAAATTAAACTAACTTTCCATGTAAACTGGAAGGACCTTTTTTTTTTTTTTTCCAATTTAGAGGAGTTAGGAATGCCATTATTTTTGTCTTTTTCTAGAATAGGATTTTTAGAAATGTTTTTGATGAACCCATTTTATTAAAACAAAGAATTTTCTTGTGGATTTTTTCTTTCTTTTTTTATAGATACTTTAGCATTTTATTATTTTTATTTAAGAATAAATTGTTACACATTTATTGATCAGAAATGTGTTCATACATTCTAAATGTTTTCATAAAATTAATAGATTGTCTTTTTTTTTTTTTTTTTTTTACTCTGAAATTCTTTTAGTACTGCATTGCACAATCATCCAATTTTACTCTCCAATCTAAATTTTCAACTTCTTATGTGTATGATATTATTTTGTTTGAGTACCTCTATTTAATGTGCCATAAATCATTTAAGTTGTCATGGAGATATTATAATAGCATCATATTTACATTAAAAATTTTTTTTGTACAACTTATTGCAGTTGGTCCTTGCGCCCTTGATTATTCCAAAATGAAAACTCAAGATCATTTTTGGACTGATCCTCCTGCAGATGAGTTAGTTCAACGTCACAGATTATCCACTGGAGTTGCACTCATCAATAGTCCCTCAACCCCTCCTCTATCTCGACGTCCTGGTCTTCAGGTTTGTGAATTTGAACTATTACTTTGAGTTTAACTTGAAAATTGCAGGTTTACTTAAAATTGATATATTTAAACTCTTGTGAAGTAATTAACTATAATCTTTATTGCTTAAACATGCTATTAATTAAATTCCTATTAAATGGAAGCAATTAGAATATATTCTTATGAAGCTTACTTCTTATTAAGTAAAAAGAAAAAAAAAATTCTAATGTGCATTATTTTTTTGCTGTAAAAATAAAAAAGAAATCTTCAAACTAAAAACTTCTTCACATACCATAAAAACTGATTAAAACGCTATTGGTTTTGAAAGGATGGGGGCTTTCTACCTCAGGTGCAAACACAAGCTATTTCCTTGGTGGCAAAATTAAGACTGAACGTAGGGCAAAACTCAGTGGGGGAGAAGCAACACAGCCAACCAATAGAGCTTTTTCAGATGACGTCAAAGCCTCAAGTGTCGTCTGCTCAAATCCTAACTGTGGGGCACACAGTAGTACGTGTAGATACTTTTCTTTCATCATGAAAAACGACAGTTTTTCGAGTGACGCAAGCGGAAGGACAAACTGAATGCTGCGAACTCATATATACGGCTAGTTTGACATCAAAGAGATTTGTAAAAGCCGACACTTAATATCTCGGCAAATATGCATATTTTGTTCTGATCTTTTCAATATAGTCTTTTATCTTCGGCCTTAATCTATCCTGAAAATTTTACATTTCTACATGGAGTATGTTTTGAGATCTGAATCTCAATTTAAAGTCAAAAAGGGAAAATGTGTGGTGTAAGCTAAGGATGTAATGGACTAAATTCATGAAAAAATATCTCTAAAACCGCACGAACGATTTTAATTTAATTAATATATGTTGTTAATGGGATCTTTCTGAATCTAGTAACGTTTTTGTTTTTTTTAGGAAAACTCTTGTTTTTTGTAAAAGTTGCTTTAAAAATAGAACTATATTACTCCGTCAAAATGCATGCTTTTATTCGGCGAAAATGTCATAATTCGGTTCTTACTTTCAAGGCACATTGGTTGGCTGACCAACGTGAATGCAGTCAATGAATTATTTAAACTTTCCTTTTTTTAACGCAAAAATACTTTATTACATTTTTTATATATTTATTGTATATATACGAAGTCAAATTCACTTAAATATATTTTCTCTTCTGCTATGAAAAAGATATTTTTGATTTCAAAATTTCATATTTAGTCAAAAAAGTATTTAGATAACATTCTAAATAAGGAAGTATTTTGTAATTTTAGATATTCCATTTTATCATAATAATGATGAATTTACAATTTTTTAAAGCAGAAATTTTTTAATCATTTATAAACATCGATTTTATAGTAGCTCAATAATTTGCGATTCCTATTCATGTATCCTTCCGCACAGGGAATGCAAAAAAACAGCAAATGAAGTTTTGGCGCCATCTTTTGTTTTTAATTTAAATTAAAACATACACTTTTGCAAATATATATAAATATATATATATTTCTTTTTAAAATACAGTTAGAGTTTATTCATATATTTACTTTTCAGACTTTAAAATGATACATATTTTAAATATTAGCTTAATCAAACTAATTTTTTTATTATTATTTAAAGCTATAATGGCTAGGGAATGAAAGAGGGGATAAATACACTGTATATTGAAAAAAAGAAAAAATCCATAAAAATATAATTAAAATTCATGAACAATGTGTCAAATAGCAATTATTAAAAAACACGTCAAAATAAATAAATAACATCTTTACTTTGAAACCCATAATAATTTATTTTAAAAATATAATTCTCTCTGTCTTTCTTTCTTTCTTTTTTTATTTATTTATTTATTTTTTTTTTTTAAATTAATTAATTTCTGCATGAAAAATTCCATTTCATAAATATATTTAAAACTACAATAAACAAAAAACCCTCCGTTAATTTTAAATAATTATTTTTACATGTTTCTAAGCAATTAATTTTTTTTTTTTTTTTTTTTTTTTAAGAAAAATAGCTTAAATATTGGAATGTATATGGTTATATCATGAAGGTAATAATTTGGCCATCTAGTGGCGCCATCTCGTAGCTTCTATTAAAACCCTATACATTCCTATATTTAATTTATTTTTCTTAAAAAAAAAAAAAAAAGACACTTTTAATTGTTTAGAAACATGTAGAAATAATTATTTAAAATTAAAGGAGGGTTTTTTGCTTATTTTAGTTGTAAATATATTTATGAAATGGAATTTTTCATGCAGAAATTAATTAATTAAAAAAAAAGAAAGAAAGAAAGAGAGAATTATACTTTAAAATAAATTATTATGTGTTTCAAAATAAAGATGTCATTTATTTATTTTGACGTGTTTTTCAATAATTGCTATTTGACATATTTTTCCTGAATTTTAATTCTATGTTCTTTTTTTTTTTTTTTTTTTTAATATACAGCGTATTTATCCCCTCTTTCATCCCCTAGCCATTGTTGCTTTAAATAATAATAAAAAAATTAGTTTGATTATGTTAATATTTAAAATATGTATCATTTTAAAGTCTGAAAATTAAATATATGAATAAACTGTAACTGTATTTTAAAAAGAGATTTTTAATTTTTAAAAAGAAATATATATATAACTTGTATTTTCCATAAAACTTAAGCTTAACTTGTATTTTACTTAACTTGTATTAACTTTAGCTAACTTGTATTTTCCATAATTTTTTTTTTCTCCAAATGATTTTATCTTACTTTTAAAATTATAGAAATGTAGAGCTTAATTTATATTTTGTCTATTTTTTTCCACCAAATATTTTTTTGAAATAATTGTTACCTGCACTTTTGACGAAAATTTAAATTGTGAATATTGGAGCTTAGCCTCAAAAGGGAAAAGAAAGTAAATAAATTTCCATTTTTAACATTAACTTGATTTTTTTTAAATTGTTTAATTTGCATTTGTAATTCTCTAAAAAGAAACTTGCAAAATGTAAATTACATAATTCTAACTTAAATTTGAAATTTCCCACTTATTATTTTAAAGAGTTTGAGAATCCCCACTCAATATTTTTTTCTAGTGCGAAGCTTCTCCATTTTGTTTCCAAGTGGCAGGCTACTTGAAAATTTGTCAGCATGATAACGTTTGAAATACAGTGCGTTAAGAAATTATAAGACCACAAGCTTATTGGTGTATTTCTGAAGAAGAGAGCATAATATGCAAATTTTTAGTTGCATATTTAAAATTGATAAGAAAACGCATCCTATACTAATTCCAACTTTTAAAATTAAATTAAATTTCATTAAAACTTATTCATTTTTCTAAAAATTAAAGACTGTGACTGTTAAGAAATTATAAGACCACCTGAGAAAATTAGCATATTATACATGACGTCAAACTCAATATAAAGCGCATGCGTCAGTATTTCATAAAAGCATTACCTAAGATGCAAAGGCTTAGGTTTTGAATCTGTTATCTACGATTAATTTGACGATGCCTCGAGGTAAAGAATTATCGGAGTGCGAAGTGAGAAAAGTTTTATTTTATAAAGGTTCTGGTAAATCTGAAAGAGATATTGCGAGGTTAATGAACCGTTCTAAAACTGCCATTCATAATGCCATAATTAGAAAAGATTATTCAAACAAAATAAAACGATCTGGTAGAAAAAATATTTTGACAGCACGTGATAATAGACAAATTTTTCGACTGTCAACTAAAAAAGGTCTTTCAACTCGTGAAATTTCGAAACGTTTCAGCAAGAAAACTTCACATGTAACAGTCTGGAAGAGTCTTAACTTAAATATTAATACGAAATTTATGAAATTGAAAAAAAAAACAAAGTTATTGAAATGTCACCGAGAAGAAAGATTAAAATGGGCTAAAAATGTCATGTCATGGAATGATGAGTGGAAACAAATTATATTTTCTGATGAAAATAGGTTTAACTTTGATGGTTCCGATGGTTACAAACACTATTGGTATGACTTGAGGAAAGAACCAAAAGAATGCTTCAGTCGACAAATGGGTGGAGGATCAGTAATAATTTGGGGAGCTTTCAGTTATGAGGGGTTGTGTGATTTACAGCGGATTTCGGGTCATATGAACTCTACACAATATCAGTCTATGCTATGTGATCATATGATACCGTTTGGACCTTTATTAGGTGGTGCTAATTGGATGTTTCAACAGGACAATGCTGCTTGTCATACATCTAAATCCACACAGGAGTGGTTTAAAAAAGAAAAAAATAATGTTTTGCCATGGCCAAGTCGAAGTCCAGACTTGAACCCCATGGAAAACCTATGGGGTATGTAATCTCGCAAAGTTTATGCTAATAATAAACAATTTTCACCTGCCAATGAACTGGAAGTAGCCATTGTAAAAGAATGGTAAAATATTTCTATAACTGAACTTAATCACCTGGTTACTTCAATGAAAAACAGAGTGTTTGAAGTCATCAGGAAAAATGGAGGACCAATATCATATTAATTTTTTATACAACTTTGTTTTTTGACAAGTGGTCTTATATTTTCTTAACAGGTTATTTTTCACTTATTTCTAATATATATTTTAATTAAACATTTATTGCATTATACCAAGTTATTGCAAACTAATTATAAAAAGATATAGAGCAATATGTTACTTTATGTATTTAAATTATGATTAAAATCTTTATTTTTCTTATAATTTACAAAATTAAAGTGGTCTTATAATTTCTTAACGGACTGTACTGAATTAATTCAAACTAAATCTGAAGTATGGATTTATCTCAGAAATGTATTTGTTATGTTCATTTGCCAACTTAATCTACCCTCTTGTTTCCCTGTGCCAGCCCACTGAAAATTTCAAATTTACATTAGAAAGGTTCTATGAACCGATTTGCTTAAAACTCCATATATACAAGCCTTCATTAAGAAATCCACCAAGTCCATTAATAAATTGTAGAATTGAAAAATTGTACAACTGTACAATTTTGAAAAAAAAAAAAAAATGGTGGCAACTTCATAATAAAAAATAAATCAGTTTACCCTTCCTAAGAGCCAGAAGGACTTGTTTTAATTTTTTGATGAATAACCCCTAAAAGGTAATGATATCAGTACAAAAAAACCTTAACGAGTTAAAAGTTTGTGACGCTGCTACTTTATGGCTATAAGAATTTGAAATATGAGTCTTAAAAATAATGATATCAAATTTTAAGTAACGCTTTGCAATTAGTTAAAATATACATAGATTTTCTTATTTGATCATTTACTTTCTACTTTTATTTATATTTATAATGCAAACGTAATATTTTTAGCTTCAAGATCAGACAGATATATAAAATACACTCACTGATGCTTTTTCATTCACATTTCAAATTCAAAATAACAGTTTTAAAAGGAATGATATAAAAATTCCAGTGTCGCCTTGGTGTTATTTTAAAAGATTTGTTTTTAGATTCCATTAAGATTACTTTTGTTTTGTCTAATAAAGTATATTTACACATTGAAACAGTGCTTTTAATTTTCAAATATACTGTCAAATAATTATACTTTCACTGAGTTTGCATTATAAATTAAAATTATTTATTTCAATAAATTGATTTACCTTTTGCGTCACGCTATCCAAAACTGCAAGTAAAATCTGTGTAAATATTTTCTTTACATCACACTACGCGCAAATTTTTACTCAGCTGGATACTATGATACTATGTTTTGGATAGCGTGACGCAAAAGGTAAATCAATTTATTGAAATAAATAATTTTAATTTATAATGCAAACTCAATGAAAGTATAATTATTTGACAGTATATTTGAAAATTAAAAGCACTGTTTCAATGTGTAAATATACTTTATTAGACAAAACAAAAATAATCTTAATGGAATCTAAAAACAAATCTTTTAAAATAACACCGAGGCGCCACTGGAATTTTTATATCATTCCTTTTAAAACTGTTATTTTGAATTTGAAATGTGAATGAAAAAGCATCAGTGAGTGTATTTTATATATCTGTCTGATCTTGAAGCTAAAAATATTACGTTTGCATAATAAATATAAATAAAAGTAGAAAGTAAATGATCAAATAAGAAAATCTATGTATATTTTAACTAATTGCAAAGCGTTACTTAAAATTTGATATCATTATTTTTAAGACTCATATTTCAAATTCTTATAGCCATAAAGTAGCGGCGTCACAAACTTTTAACCCGTTAAGGGTTTTTTGTACTGATCTCTATACCAAAAACTTTTTTCAATCAACCGCACTGGAATTGGTTGTATGCTTGTAAACTTTTTATATGCATTGAAATCACTACTAGTGTAAGCAGATGTCGTATAGACAAAATATTTTCCAACAGATCACAAATTGACTGGAGGAAACAGTTGATCGCTGTTAACAGTTACCAATGAATATGGATCTACATTTATCAATTAGTTTATTTTCTGAGTATATCTGTTTTTGTTTGATCATTAAGAGTTTCGATATATTTTGCCGTATTAAAAGACTAATGTTTGCCCTTTGATAGCGTTACTAAGGCCGTTGCCAAGGGTTTGGTCACATGACTGAAAACACTCTATAGGAAGCAGGCAGCAAAAACAAATGGAGGGAGAACACAACAAAAACGGGAAACAGTGGTACAGATGCAAAAATTGAAGGGAAGGGGTAAAAAGTTAATTAAATTATATAAATTGAATTTATTGTTATATAAATACCTTACATTAATAATTAATTTTTTAAGTTTAAATTAGTTTATAAATTTAATTAATATTTATTTATTATAATTTACTTTTATTAATTTTTAATGAATACAAAACCACACCAGTAATCAGTTTTATGGTGTGTGAAGAAGTTTTTAGTTTGAATACTGATTGTACATCAGTTCTCTTATTAAATAAGAAATGTAATTACTTAATTATATGGTAAATACATGAAGCATTTCAGTTTAAGAAATTCAAATTTTCTAATTCTTGTATTCAAAAATTATAGTTGGATGCATACGTTGTTTGCAACATAATTTTGAAAAATATTTTCATCATTAATATTAAAGTTTAATCTCTCTGCTGAATGGTGAATTTAATAAAAAAGAAGCTTTTTGGTTAAGTTAAACAAATATGTAAAATTAATATTTTTACTGATTTATTTAATTATTAAAGTAATAGGAATGAAGCAGTTCCTAATTTTAAAATATTTTGCAGATTGCAATTACTAGTAATTATGCATAACATCATGTCTATTTATTCATAATTTTTAGTACAAGAGAGATGCCAGAATATCTGCTAGTACTGAAGAAGCTTGTCGAGTAATTCCCAGGGATTATGTTGAGTCTCTTCATCAAAATTCTAAATCAACACTGTTGTATGGAAAAAACAATGTACTAGTTCAGCCTGTAAGTTAATTTTTGTTTGAATATGCATGTCTTTAAGTGCCATTAGATGTTGCAGAGATGCCAACTACTATGGTTTGTCCGTAGTTTTTATGGAAATACGGCAGTAATTACGGCCTTACGGACAACATATAAAAATTACGGATTATACATTTTAAAAAAAGTCGCAGATATCATTCGTTTAAAAAAAAATGAAACCTTATTTACGATCATTGATGAAACATATGACGGAAGCCTTCTGATTCCCAATCTTTCTGCATCTGCAACATAAATGTCAATATTCACTTTAAATTTGTTTCATAAGATTCTAGAAATCTATAAAGAAATAGAATTGTTCGATGTTTCTTGCTCATGTAATTCCCCCCCCCCTATTCTTATATCCAATTACTAGCAATAGTCGATTAAAAGCTCTGCAGAAGTTTTTTGTTTCCCAGTCTTTCCCCATCAGCAATATGAATGTCAATATTCATTTTAAAATTCTTTTATTAGGTTCTACAACCTATAAAAGAGCAGAATGGTTTCATTTCTCAAATATCTATTTATTTTTTGACTGCCTCCCCCTCTCGTTCCCATTTGCAGCTAGTGATCAAGAAATGTCTATTTACAGTAAACAAATATTGCATGTATAAGATAACCAAATTTGTTTAGAGTATATCAATAAATTATTTTGAGTTTATAATTTCTTCATTTTTTTTAAAAAAAGGTCAAATTTTATTTAAATCAAATTGGAGTGCAAAGGCTGATATTTTTATTTATTACCAACTAGGCGAAAAATACCAGAGCCGGGAATCGAACCCGGGCACCTCCACTTAATGCACGAATGCTCTACCACTGAGCTACCCTGGCTGACAACCAGCTAGGCACTTCTCTCATAATATTCATTGGCAAAGTCACTGAGTTTGTAAACGCAGATATATCAGGTGAAACAATAATAATCGTAGCACAACTCCGGCTGTCAGCCAGGGTAGCTCAGTGGTAGAGCATCCGTGCGTTAAGCGGAGGTGCCCGGGTTCGATTCCTGGCTCTGGTATTTTTCGCATAGTTGGTAATAAATAAAAATATCAGCCTTTACACTCCAATTTGATTTAAATAAATATTCACGGTTGATGAATTCATGAATAAAAAATTTCTAAAAAGGTCAAATTTTATTTATAATTTTAAAAAGTAAATGGCAATACGAACTTATTAGTTTAACGTACAAAAATAAATCATTTTTGAGTGTGTAATATTTAAAATATTTTTTTTTTAATTTGAACTTAAATTTACATCAGTTAAGACCAACTTACCAGACTACTGATAAGTACCCAAAACTACTGAAAATTTTCTTGTCTACTACTGAAAATTGTCTTACAAGGTTGGCATCTCTGGATGGATGTTGTATTGTAATTAGGTGTATGATTTGTGATTTGTATTATTTAACATATTGTATGTATACTCAGACCAGTAAATTTTCTAATCAAGTAAAGAAGACAGGAAATATATCTATATTTTATTTATTTATTTTATTATAATAAATAAACTTATAGTGAATTGTGCTAAATAGAAAAGATAAAATTTGTGTAGTGCATGAAAATATTTTTTTACATTATGTATCTGGATCTGATCATTTGAAAATATATAAATCTTTTTAATTAAATTACAATTTCTGTGGATTGCTTTCCTTTTTAATCTATTTCTGACAGTTAACTATTGTTATTGTCATTTAGTTATAATGATGTTTGAAATCTGCAAATAGTAATTCTAAATTAAATGTTGTCATATTTTATTTTTACCATTCCATCTTTTCAGACTGAACATCTCGAAGCCATGCCAGGATATTTGTCTTTGCATCAGAATCCTGAAGGATTGATTATTAAATGGACTCCTAATCAATTAATGAATGGGTGCTATGGAATCAGTGATTGCTCGTCAGATTCATCTCTTACAAGTCAAGACAAAAGGTCTGTCAGTAGTGTGTTATGTTAAAGGTTTTTATGTTAAAAGTAAATTTTGTTCATTTGTATGCTCAAGCTAGAATGTTGTTAATCCACAAATTTCACTAGCTACACTCAGGGTTAGAAATAAGCAGTCGTTAGTCGTATTTTGCGACCTGTTTTTTCATTTTGATGCCTAGAATTCCAATCATAGGTGCCATATTTGACGCCTGGATTTTTTCCTCATCATATCTAATAATTTTCCCAATCCCATCAGACTGTAAACAAGTCTATTTAAGTCAGATGAACCTAATAAAAACTGATAAAGTAGTTGACAATTTGTTAATGATTAAGTTAAAAGGCCCTAAATTGGAAGATTTCTGCCCAGAAAATTCTATTAAACTGTAGTGGAATGATGTATCTTCTGAATGAAGAATGAATTTGTGATTTTAAATATGTACATTTAATATTGTCAATGTAATTACATCCATTACATAAATATTTTTTATATAATCTTGCATGTATTATTTACAAGTTGATGCTTTATTATTATTTTTTTTAATATACATATTTAATTATTGATGACACCTAGATTTTTCATTTTGACGCCCAAAAAATTTAATCCAGGCGTCATTTTGATGCCTAGTTCCAAAATTCTTATTTCTAACACTGGCTACACTCCTGCTCAAAAGTTTAGCAAGATTTGCAAACAATCAGTTTTTTCAATTTAAAAACTTATATCTCTATAAAATGTTTTCAAACATTGGGTATTTAAATAACTGGGTCTTCCTTCTGTTTTTTAGTGAAGATTGATTTAAGGCAAAATTTAGGGGGCAGGTAACAAATTGAGCAAAATCAATAATATTGGGATCACCCTGTATCGTAAGTGAACGAAATAAACTGTAACTTTAGGATATGTTAATATACGCTCAGTATAATTTGTGGATGAATTTGTGTAATGATAGCATGTTAAATAATGGAGATATAAGCATTTATTGTAAAACTCCAAAATAAATGAGCAGGTTTTTTATTTATAACTAGTATATAGCCCCATCAAAAAGGACGGAATGTGAACGATAAATCTTCAAAGCAATGTTTAGATCATGAAAATCACCATGGGATCATTTGAATGTATTTTCAATTTTTGTTTATAGATGGCAGCATCAAATGTGTTTCGGTATTTTATAATTTTCGTTCTGATATTTAAAAATTCTACCTGATCAATAAATATGAATGACAATAAAAAAAACTGCTGGTGGACAAAAAGTTTTTCTTTCTAAATTCTTTCCCTGTTTTTCTTTCTAAATTAAAGTTAGTAGCAAAAAGCATAAACTTCTATTAAAATATCTACATTTTATGGTAACATTTAATCATGGGAATTGTACATTGAAAAATATTTTTCTAACTAAAAGAAAACAACATGAATCATTTCCATAGTAAAAAGGTCAAAAAATGATTAAAAAACACTCAAAACTGGCTACAAACAGAAATGTTAACAATGTTTGAATCATTGATATGAATCATTATTCATATAAATAATAATGACTACTCATGAAATTCAATGAAGATAAATCATTAAAATTACTAACATTAGTTTAATTCATAGAAAATACTTCCATATGTGTTATGTATTCCTATGTAGGTATTTTCATATGAATGTTGTAAGCTTTCTTCATTATAAATGTAAACATACAATGAAGCTTAATAAACATATTTAAAGGCATTAATATGCTTTCACAAATAATTTAAGAGTTTTAAGGCTTTAATATGCGTTTACAAATATTTTAAGAGTTTTTTTAATGAAATGCTCAAAGAGTCATTCATTCGGAATTAAAGAGTCATCCATTTAGAATTTGTATTTTCTGAATGGTAACAGTTTTGGTTTGTTTTTATCTGTTATTGTGTTGTTTATTATAGCTATTGATCCGTTATATTTAATTTAGAGCTTTAAACATTGCAGTTGGATAGTTTTTGAAAGTTTTATGGAAAATAAATAATGGATATGATACAAAATGTGTATATTTCCATAAGTTGAACAAACGGCATGGGTGTACTTAGGCCTAAATATGCCGTGATAAGTTTGCTTTTCCATTACCTAAGATTTTTTTTTTTTTAAGATGAGTACGAACAGGTATCGTCACCTCACTTGCAAATTATATAAATAGATATACAGAGTTTTAAACAAAAATTATTCCCACTTTAAGATAATTTGAAAAAACACTTTTGAAACGAGATACTGCAATCTGAATACAAATATCTTAAATATCTCATGAAGTATGAGCATATTTAGGAAAAACGTTTTCACTGTGCATGTGCAAAAGATAAACATTTTTATTACATAGGTTGAAAGCTAGATATATTGGGCAACTTTTGTCAAAAGTTCGTTTGTATAGAGTAAAAATTAAACAAATTGTCATCAAAAGAACAAGCTAGATTTTAGGTATTTTCCAAGAATTGAAATTTCATAAAAGGTTTTCTACATACCGCCAAATTAATTTGAAGATCCAATTATTTCAACCACTTTGCAAAAGTTTTTTCTTGTGAAAAACCTCTTATAATCTCACAACTCTTAGTATGTAAACAAAGATATGTTAGAGTTACAAGCTTATAAAGGTTTTTTCACAAAAAAGTTTTTTTGGAGCATGGTTGAAATAATTGGATCTTCAAATTAATTATGCGGCATGTGAAAAACTCCTTATGAAATTTCAACTCTTGGAAAAATACCTAAAATCTGGCTCGTTCTTTTGCCAACAATTTCCTTAAATTTTACTCTATTCAAATAGACTTTTGACAAAAGTTGTCCAATATATGTAGCTTTCAACCTATGTAATAAAAATTTTTCTATCTTTTGCACATGCACAATGAAAACGTTTTTCGTGAAAATGGCCATATTTCATGAGATGTTTATGATATTTGTATTCCAATTGCAGTATATTGTTTAAAAAATGCTTTTTCAATTCATCTGAAAGTGGGACTAATTTTCGTTTAAAACTCTTTATTATAAATAAAAAACATGCTGATTTTTTTTTTTTTTGAGTTTTAAAATAAATGCTTTATCTCCGTTATTTAACATGCTATCGTCACACAAATTCATCCACAAATTGTACTTGGTTTATATATTAACAAATCCTAAAGTTACTGATCATTTCGTTCACTTAACGATACAGGGTGATCACAAACATTATTGATTTTGCTCAATTTGTTACTAAAACCCTAAATGTTATCTTAAACCAATCTTCACTGAAAAACATGAGAAAGACCCATTTATTTAAATACCCAATATTTGAAAACATTTCATCGAAAGATAAGTTTTTAAATGGAAAAACACTGATCGTTTGCAAATCTTGCTAAACTTTTGAGCAGGAGCATATAAAATATCTACAGTATTTCATTTAAAAATGATCTCATGTAGGTTGCAATTCTTCATTTATTTTTAATCACAATGAAATAAGTAATCTGGTATGACACTTGCATTTCATTTCTATAAAAACAGATTATTACTGTATAAAGTGTACGGTAATGGATACTTTATTTAAACATATTTACTTGGTATACATTACTCAGTGAGGCAAGTGGTACATCATTCAATCTCTCTCATTCAGTCTGTTGTTTAAATATTACACCTACATTTATAAAATATTTATGGCTGTTGTTAAATTAAAGAAATTCTTTCAAATTATCCAAAAATTGTTCACCGACCACTTTCAGCAAATTTATTCAAGTAATTTTGGGAGCCCTGTTTGTAGATTATGAATCGCTATACTTTTGATACATTCTCATATGTAATGAATAAACAGTTCAATCTGCATTAAGTTTTTTTCCCCCACTAAATGTATTTCTCTCTCTCTTTCTCACTTTGTTGATTAGGCTAATGAGGAAGGTCTCCTTAAAGCACATATTCAGAAATATTGTGAAAAAAATTACAGAGATACTACTTACGTAGGTAATACAAGATCGGTCATATTCATCGACGGAATGTCAATATATAGTCTGTAAAAAAATGATATAGTATGGAATATTTGGTGCCAAAAGACAAAAGATGCATGCGATTTGGCAAACAACTTTCTTTTCCATTAAATGCAAGTGAAAAAATAGTAAAAAAATATTAATGATGATATTATTAACTTTTTGATTTGTTGTTTATAAATTGGATGGAAGGAAAGGAAGGATGAGTCATGGTGCGTGAATAGTGGATAATTAAGAGTACATTGCGTTTGTTTATTTAACTGCAGACATCTTTCAAAGTACATCTTTCAAAGTAGCGGCGATTTTTTATGAGTGCCGTTTTATCGGCAAATGATACTAATTTATTCTCTTGCTGATTATTTATCCAAAAAAAAAGGCATGGTCATCAAAATACAAGAATAATTATTGAAAAAAAACTTACCTTCAACACTGATGATTATATAAAACACAATAATGACACATGGAAATTAAGATAACTTTAGATTTATTACTTATTTTCCGAAAACTCATTTTAATGATTTGATGTGCCGGCACTCAGACATAATTAATGAATACAAAGGATAAAATCGTGATTGGAGTTTGTTTTAATCAGATTTAAAAATTGGCGTAACATAAATCATTGCTTAATTTCAAATAAAATTACTATTATTATATTAATCGTTCAAAACATCCATAGTTTATTTTTTTTATGGAAGTAAGAAATAATGTTCATTTCATAAATCGTTCAAAATGTCCAGAGTCTATTATTAATGATATCATTGAATATATTATTTTTTTTTTTTTGTGCTCTTGGCACATTGCTTATTTATGAAAGGAAGATTGATTCGCGCACACATTGATATAAATAAATTTTTGATACATAAGGAATAGTGTTGGTCGACGATGCTGATAATTCGATGAAATTGCATTCTGGAGTGAATTATTACTTTAAGCAGCCTTGAAAATATTTGATGATTATAAATGCTGCTATATATTTTTGAAATTAAAGTATGATTAAATCACTGCACATGTATTCATAATAGATCATATTTTTCCGTGAATCAGAACCACCGGAGTTGCACACTTGTTGCCTCTTGTATTTCTCCTCCTGAGGTTAGATTACTGGGGAAGGCATATCTCGACGAATTTGCAGCACTTTAATGACATCAGGAGCATACTTTATTAATCCGTGATGTACAGGCAGGGTTGATCTTTTTCAGCTTGATAATTGATGACTCCTCATTTAAAATAAATTATTATGGAAAGGATAATAAATTTATATTAAGCTGCCGTTACGATCTCTCGTCGCGCTAACGATTTACTCTAACGGCGAAACTGCCAGACGCGGCGGAGAGGATCGTCGGAGTTGTTGACAGCAGAAGATTTTTTCTCCAAGTGTGTTCGGCGTCTCTTCCAAATTCCCCGCATTCAAGTGCCGGAACACCGGCAGATAAATGAGCGATGAAATAGCTCGCTCCAAATATTTTTTATTGGAGTTAATTTTATGAATTAAAGTTAATTAAAGTTGATGAAAGTGAATTATCTTTATTCACAATTTATTAATTTTTGATTTATTGAAAGAATAATTTGTTTTCTCTATTTTTTGTTGAAAATTTTGCACTGACGCTATTTTTTGAAAATGCGGATGAATACTTTCGGAGAGCATTGAACTCAAGCAGAAATTCTTGGAATTTGTGACGTCATAGCGTCAGCTAGAGAGGGAAGCGATGTATTTTTGAAAAAATACAAAACATCAGAGATATATTTTTTGAAATAAATAGGAGGAATCCAGAACATATTTAACTAATTTTTCAGATGCTTATTCACCAAATATTTTGGGATTTATTCTGGATTTTGGGAAATATTTATTATTATTTTCTGGGTTTATTAAATAATTTTTCAGATCTTATTAATTGAAAAAAATAGATTTTTCTGGATTTTAAATAAATTATTTCCGGAGTTTAAATAATTATTTCCGATTTCTATTTTTAAAATAAATCATCTCCGTTTTTATTATTTTTTATTAAAAATTCATGATATCTGAATTTTGGAAGGAAGTTTTAAATAAAATGATAATTTTTTAAATGAAGTGTTAAAAGTTTTTACCTTTTAACAGCAAGTAAGTTTAATTCATTAAGAATTTCTTGCAAAACAAATCTTTCTGAATAGCGTTATAGTAAATGTAGTTTAAAATTAATTGATGAAAGAGTTGCTTGTTTCTCATTCAAGCTTGTATAGTACTGTGCCAGCAAAAAAACTTGACTCTTGAGCGACAAAAAAAACTTGTCCATTGCTGTTCCTGCCATAAAAATGTGTTGAACCCCAATTATGACACATGGTGTTAGTCAATCACAGATGACCTTTCCGTGTCCTATCAACACTCAGTTCACCTCATGGACTTTCAGAGTAAGGCTGTATGCTCTTTGCTCCTGCCAGCCAGTATTTTGTTCATCTGTTAAAAGTTTGAGAACCTACATCGGTATTTCCACTCCAAACAATTTGTTGGATTAAGCTTAAAAGGGAAGAGAAATCTCATGTTGTGACTCTGCTAGAGAAAGGTATCTCTGTGATCCTGGTGGCAGAAACACCGCAACATAGCGGCATAGTCACGGACACAGAAAAAATGCTTGAAGACAAATTTTTTTCTGCACTAATAAAAAAATTAGTCAGCAACTTTCGGACACTCTTTGTCTGTACTTACTACTAAAAAAAATTACCCGCAACTTTCGGACAGTCTTTGTGTGCAGTCATAAGAAATTGTCTGCAATTTACAGACATTTTTTGCCTGCGACAATCAATGCACTACCGATGTATGACATCTTAGGCGCTCTCTGGTAGGAACTCTAGAGCCCCCATAAGTGCTTTGGTAGGAACACACAAAACAGTGCTTAACAACGGCGACCTAGGGAGCCTAGATCTCCCTTGATAGGCAGCGTTATGCATGTATTCTTTTCTCCTGTTACCTGTTACTGAGATTCTACGGGAACATAGAAATGTGCTAATTTCATTTAAAACTGCTCCAAAACCTCCTCCACTTCGAAATTCACTTATAAAAATTTCTGTATGAAAACTTAAACTAATACTTTTATTATTTATAATTATTTATATTTGTTGTGTCAAACATTGCTATAAATATTTAATTGAATGAGTTCAACTTATTATTTTATAATTGTTTATACTATATTGTTCTGTAGTAAAATTGTATTTGTGTATTGTTGCACGAGATCACCACTGTTGTTAGCTTCCCCCCCCCCCCCTCTGTGATGTTAATAACATCACTTCTTTTTAAATATTAAATAAGATCATTTTCTGCACTTAAATGCATTGTTTCTCTCAGCTGGCTCAACTCACCCTGTTGTGTTTGCTTTACTGCAACACACACACAGGAGAAAAATTGGTTCTTCTTTCCTAGTGGTGATGTCATATCACACCATGCTGAGAACCAATAGGGTGATGGTTCTGACTCCACCTTCTGTTATTCCGGCAGTTTTAAATTTAGTTGGGTTTCAGCTGCTCTCAAGAGAAGAACATGGGGTGAGAAAGATTTGTTTTGCTTCTGTTTTAAAATAATGACCATTTTATCATTTGGAGAGAGAGTGCCTACTTATTAATAATAAATAAATATATATTAGTTTATATGAATACTTATTCAAATTTTAAAAACCATTAATTTTTATATCCTACTTAATTTGGAATTACTAGTGTGGTTTGGAAATAAAATTAATTAATTTTGATGCAGCAGATTGGTTTTATTGCAAACATTATTTTTGTATGCATTTTTCTTTTTACAGTATTCTAGCCAATAAGTAAATTGATTCCTCTTTTCTCTTATGTAAATAAAATTATTTGGATATATATATTTGACCTTTTGACCCAAAGAATAAAAAGGGTTAGTGGCCAGAACGCAATGTACGCCATGAGGTTCTTTGATCCTCACTAAGTAACTTCTGTTGCTATGAAAATTAAAAATATTAATAAAATTAATTTAAAATATGGAAACTTAAAAGGTAAATGAATTAATTACACCACATTTGGTGCCGGAAAGGAATACTTGATTATTGTTCTTAAGAATAAATGATACTGTAGAGATTGTTTATTTTGAATAAGTTATTTTATTTTTATTGCTAGAATTACTGAAATTATTTTTTTAAAGTCATACATTACCAATTACATTTTTTTGGTGATTGAATATGATGGATACCAAGTGACCTATAAGACAATTCCCTGTTTCAAAAATTGTGATATGCTGGAACTTTGTATAGATGAAAATTTTTTTTTTGGTTCAATATATTTTGAATAACTGATTAAATAAATAATAGTCAACAGAACTTTGTATTGTTGGCTTAAAAAAAAAAATTTGTAGGTATCTCTCTCTCTCCTCAACTACGTGAATTTATTATATGCAAATAGCCATCAACACATGTAGTTTTATAGCCAATATAGTAGTTTCATATATATACAAAAAATAATGGCTTCTAACAAAGGATTGACAAGAGGTTTACCATTCAAAACTTTAGTAACGCCATTTTCTGGAGACCCTCATTTATTGGATTTTTTTATTGAACAAGTGAAATTTAAAATTGAGAACAGCAAATGGGAAGAATCCCATGCTTTGGCTTTTGTGAAATCAAAATTGGCAGATACTGCTCTTAAGTTTTATGTCTCCTCCCCAGCTTGCCAAAAAGCCAAAAATACAAAAGAGTTATTTAATATATTTAAGAAATATTTTAAGGTAGAGTCGGCAACTACAATAGCACAACAATTTAACGAATTTAAGTTTGAGTCCGATGTCAATATTAATATTTTTGCTAATAAGCTTGAAAATTTAGTGAGAAAACGATTTCCTGATATGGAAGAAAAAGCCCTTGAACAATTACTAATCGCAAAATTCAATGATCTCATTCCGCCCCACTTTAGAATTCATCTACTATCACAAAAAGCCACAACCTTTTATCAGATGGTGGAATGTCTCGAAAAATTCCAGGAAATTTATAACTTGCAAGTAAACCCTGTCTTACCAGGAACATCTTTTGCTACTATTCAGAACTTCAATCATAAAATAGATAGTGAAGTGATAGGTACAAACTCAGAAAACAATTTGACTAAGATTAACAATTCATCTTATAGCAAGCGGCCATACAATAAATTTCCACAAAATAAAGGTTCGCACACGATTCAATGCCAATGGTGTGAAAGACCTGGACATTCTGCTCAGAGGTGCTTTGCACTCAGAAAATTACAAAATAATAAGTTTTCTCACAGATATCGTAATGGGCAAACTTTCTCTAGACCTTATAGAGACATGTCACGGAGAGCCAGGGCCCCTAAAACATTTAAATCCAACTCCCCTCAAACCAAAAGTAGTCATTCACAATGACTAGAAGTGGAGAATGGTAGAAGTGACACTAAACTCCTTAATACAAAGAGTTCCTCATATAGGTCAGGTTTGAATAAAGTCAATTACCATAACAACTTTTCACAGACTAACTCAACATATTCTAATCTACCTAATAATTTTTTTGTAAATAACAATGAAATCATTCTGAGATCTCCAGACACACAGGCAAAGTTCCCTTTGTCATTAGAACGCAAAGTCAAATCTGTTGCGATACAGACAACATCTCCTGTACTGGTAACGTCCCCGAGTGTGGAGGAAAATGGAGACTGCATATTAGTTAATTCACTGGAATTCTTGTTACACACAGACAATGATCTGCCCAATCTCCCCATCATACAATTACTGTTAAACAAAACATTAGAGAATTTTCTTCTCGACTCAGGAGCTTCTGTGTCATTACTCTCAAAGCATTACTTCTTACAAAATCAAAACAAATTATATTACAAAAGAATTGCTTCAAGAGTCAAGATATCTACAGTAAACTCTATAGTCCAATGTGACGGATGTGTTTGCATTTCCTTTAAAATAGGGAAAACTTTTTACAAACACACCTTTTTTCTCATTGAAATACCAACTGAATCTAAATTTATTGGTATACTTGGCTTTGATTTTTTAAAGTCCCATCACGTAGTTATCAATTTACACAATAACAAAATACAAATTAATGAAAATGCTTTAGATATTCTAGACACTGTACCCTCTTGCAGTCTTCTATCATCTGAATCTGATATGAATCGGGCATCACATAAGATAGCTACTCATATGGATTTTCTCCAAACTGGATATAAAAAATCTAAAATTGATGTTCATAAAGAGAACTTACCCTCTTATCAAAAATGTTGGCTTACCCAGAAGATTATGATTGATCCACAGGATACTATATATGTGCCTGTGCGGTCCACGCTTATTCCAGAAAATCAGTTAGTAATGTTTACATCGTCTAACAAGCATTGTCCACTTGTGTCCTATCCTTCTCTTATGGAGGTACAACATATCAAGGAAAATTCTACTAAACAAGAATTAATTCAATTTTTTATTCCTATGTATAATAATTCGAGCAAGAAACTGCATATAAATAAAAATACCGTTTGCGGATACATTTCAGAGATAGATAAAATAGAAGAAAATTCCTTGGATCTTGCAACAAATACACCTGATCACATGTGTAATCTAATTAAGGCTACACCAGAAGTTTTATCCTTAAGACAGAAAGAATTTAATGTAAATAATTTTTCTATTCAGCATTTAAAACCTACAGAAAGGGTAATAATGCAAGATATTCTTCAGAAATTTAACTCTGTATTTTCATGTTCACTAAAGTCGATTGGACACACCGATCATATCACTCCACATATAAAATTCATTTCAGATATTCCCTTAAAAACTTACCCTTTTCCTATTCCACAAGCTATTCAAGAAGAGGCAAAAGATCAACTTGACAAATTACTGGATGCAGGGATCATTGAGAGAAATATCTCTGAATGGGCATGCCCAATGCTCATGGTTAAAAAGAAAGCTGTGTCTAAGGAGGATAAACCTTCCTTTAGATTGGCCCTAGATTTAAGGTTAATCAACTCTATGATTCGATGCTCCACTTATCCTCTTCCAAGAATTGATACGATAATAAATAACATCTCAAAATTTAAATATTTTACAACATTAGACTTTCCCTCAGCGTATCATCAAATTTCATTACCTAAAGAATACAGACGACGTCTCTCATTTACTACACAATGGGGAACTTATTCATTTAAAAGATTAATGTTTGGGCTGAGATCAGCCGCATCAACATTCCAAATGCTTATTGACACAATTATACAAGAGTGCAATTGTTCAGGCATATATGCTTACCAGGATGACATTATTATAGGAAGTGACTCTTTCCAGGAAACAACAGAAAAATTACAAACACTTTTAGCTACTCTACAAAAGTACAATCTGACATTGTCTCCAAAGAAATGTAAATTCCATCAGTCATCTATTGAATATCTCGGTTTCAGCATCCAAAATCAGAAAATACATCCTATTTCTTCCAACATTACAAAAATTACTCAATTTCCTATCCCAGCAACCAGAAATCAACTAAAAAGATTTATAGGATTGTGTGGATTCTACAGAAAACTCATTCCCTGCTACTCGCGATTAATTGATCCTTTGATAAAATTAACATCTCCGAAAACTACATTTAAATGGACAGAGGAACATGCTGAAGTCTTTAAACAAATACAGAAAGTTTTTTTCTCTAAACCTTTTCTTTCTTTACCCGATTGGTCAAAACAATTTTTTCTTAATACAGATGCTAGCAAAATTGCTATTTCAGGGGTTCTTCTACAAGAAAAGGAAGGCATTCTGCTTCCGGTTAGTTACTTTAGTAAAACACTATCTAAATCAGAACAGCGATATTCAGCCATCAAGCTTGAGCTGATGGCCATAGCTAAGTCAGTCAGTGCATTTAAATTTTTCCTTTTCAACCGACCTTTCACCATTCTCAGCGATAGCAGACCACTCGAACACTATAAGAAAATTTCCTCTCCTGCTGATCTAACTACTAAATGGCTAATTGAATTATCAAACTATCAATACACATTCAGATATGTAAAAGGTAAAACAAATGTTTTGGCAGACTATTTTTCAAGAGAAGACTTTTCTGCATACACTCAAGATCTTAACTCAAACCCAGAATTAATTAAAGAGGCTAACAATTTACCCATTTCTTCAGCTTCTCCAACAATTGAACTCCATCATTTCAATGTCACACAAAAATCTGATAAGTCACTCACCTCATCAGAGCCTCATCGTTCTTCCTTACCTCAGTTGTTAAGCAACGATGCTGCTCCACTCAGTCGTTCCTTAAACAGCTCTGACGCAGATAATCTTATGATGGAAATCTCGGAAGAATGTTTTTTTAAAGAGCAAAGAGAAGATGACTTTCTGCTAAAAATTATTGTCGATATCACTTCGGAGAAACCTTCTCCTAAATATAAAAATTATTTTGTCCATCCGGACACAGGTCTGTTAATGATCAAACGAAAGTTTCACCAGCCTGAAAACTCTCCAAAAACAAAAATTGTAGTACCACAGAAGTTAAAACCTAAAGTATTAAAAATTTGTCACATGCCTCACTTTGGAATTAGAAATACATACAGAAGAATACTTAAACACTTTTATTGGACAGGATTATTTGAAGATGTGAAAAACTTTGTTCTGTCCTGTACATTATGTATTCAATATAAACCGCACAGAATTCCACCTGCTCCACTGCAGGAAATGTTTGTTCCTTCTGCGCCGAGTATGTTAGTTTCCATGGACTTTTTGGGTCCTTTCTCTAATGGCTTCCATGTGTTAACATTCCTCGATCATTTTTCTAAACATATTGAATTGGTACCAGTAAAAAATGCAACAGCACAAGCTGTAGTTAAAGCCATTACGGGATACATTACTACCTTTGGTCGACCCTCTGCGATACTCTCAGACTTAGGCCCACAGTTCACAGCAAACATCTTTAACAACTTGGCACAGACATTGAAAATTACAATCTCCCATTCATCATCAGGACACCCGCAAACACAAGGCTCATCAGAAAGAATTAATACCAGCATTAAATCCTCAATTTCCACTCTTACCAAGGAAGGATTTGATTTTCATCAGGCTTTGATGATACACAAGAACCTGTATAACACCACCGTTCATTCTTCAACTGGATATTCTCCAGCCTTTCTGCATTTTGGCAGGTCAATAACAAGCATCTTTGACTTGTTTGAAGCTCCTCAGTTAGAAACACTGGAATTTCCATATGAATACCATAAATACATGGAATCAATGAAACAGATCTTTCGGCAAGTGCATCATAACATGAAGTTTTACCAAAACCAACGTAATACTAGACAACATAAAAAAGCAGTTCTCCGGAAATTCAAAGAAAATGATATGGTCTTTATAAAAACCAAAGATACATTTAAACCAAGATTCATAGGCCCATATTCAGTTCAAAAAGTAATATCTGACGTGTTACTCTCCGTCAGAGAATTCGAAAATGAAGGGGCTGAACCATTCACTATTAACATAGACCGTGTCATCCTGGCACATAAAAGAAAGCAACATCTCATTCCACAAACAATTCTGACAGGTCAACCAGCTGGGATTGTTCAACCGCAGTCTCATTATGATCTCAGACCAAGATGCAAAACTTAATTTTTGTTTTTTGTTTTTTTTTTGTTTCCATTTTCACAAATGTTCTTTTAACATGTTTTTTTTTTTAAGTTTTTTTTTAGGGGACTTGATAAGCAATTCATTCACCAAAGTTGCCTGTTGTAAACAAGTATGAGTTGGTACAGGTATATTTGATAAGTTGTATTTTGTATATTGTCCTATTATATATTGTGTAGTTATATATATATATATTTTTTCTCCTGTGGCAAATGTTGAATATCTACAAAAACTGAGTGCAGTGTGTATTGTAGTTAATATGAATATAAATCTTCTGTTATGCTGATTTATTTTATATATTGTCTTATTTGTTAAATTTGATAACTATACTATAATTATTTACTGCTCAAAATGTACAGTATGTGTGTGTTATATGTATCGGAAACTTGCATATTTATATGTGTATACATAATTTTTCTTCTTTCTTTTCATATATTAATTCCTACACATTGTCATGTTTATAAATATATTGGGTTATTAAATACAATTTCTGGAAGCTTCCACACCATTTTCACAGACACAAACATCACTTATACAACACAAGTATACACTACATCCACACTATTACACAATCAAATTAATACACAATCCACACATGATATGTATATAAATGTGTATAATGTTTGATAAAATTTTTTGTTTATTGTGATTATTGACATTGCAGTTTTGTTTTGGTTATATCTGATAGTATGTTTATTTGAGTATTATTTGACGTTTATATTAAGTGCATTTTTGATTTTGTTTAGTAATCTAACTTGGTGGCCTCGGTAGCCACTCACATTTATTATTTCCATTTATAATATGTATATTCTTTAAATAATAATAATAATAATGGTAATGATAAAATTTAAAAAAAAAAAAAAAATCTTATTCGAATATTATACTCGAGTACTTGGAATGCCTTTTCCGTAATGTAATATTTATCTGTAAGATTATTTTGACATTTGTATTGATACTTATTTTGATTTTTTTTTCTCCTTCATAATAATGCTTCAAGAGGTCATCTGTAAATATTTTATACTGAAATATAACTGATTTTGTTTTATCAGTTGTTAACAAGATTTCTTTGACATTTATTTAGTATAGTTGTTCTTTCATGTGTATACTTATACATTGATTAATCGGTAGATGGTATTTAATATCAAGACTATTGGTTAAATATTTTTGTTGATATTGCACATCCACTGAAATTCTTTTGTCATGTCATACATTTTTTTATTCTCGTTAACTAATTATTTTTACAAATTTATAAGAAAGCAGATTTTACAGCAATTAACATGCTTTTCAATATTTCTGTTATACTATTTTCTTTAAAAGGTATCAATGTTTTTTTACTCATGTCACTTGTTGATAAAAGCTGTGTCTGTTTGCATTTATAGATATATTTTATTAGTTGTCAATATCCTAATAAATATTGTTAGATATGTCACTGACCACTTTTGTATCAATAAAATCTTTTATTTGAGAATCTGTAACCACAGTGCTGAAATAGTATTGTTTTTGATGAAATGGTGTATTCCTCGCCTATTTTGGTAGAATTGATCACCTACCAGGGTGGGCGTTGATATTGGGTTTTTTGTCGGAATTTTATTGTTTCAGCTTTACTTATCGATTTTGTATTGTGTTTGGTTCAGATTTTGTGTCACATGTACATTGTTCTCAAAATTTCCAAATTTTTTATCAAAGGCATGTTATTAAGAGTATTGTAAGACCTTTCAGTTGCTTAAAAATTTGCTTTGTTACATTCATGCCTTTAATGGCCGTTCCTATAATATTATGTAGTCAATATGGATATTTTTTTTTCACATGTAAGTAAAAAAAAAAAAAAAAATTGTAATCCTTCATGTAAATGTAGGTATGCACTCTCCATTCACATTTTTAGTCTTCCAAATTTTTTTAATGGTCGTTAGGGGTAATGTGATGTTAATAACATCACTTCTTTTTAAATATTAAATAAGATCATTTTCTGCACTTAAATGCATTGTTTCTCTCAGCTGGCTCAACTCACCCTGTTGTGTTTGCTTTACTGCAACACACACACAGGAGAAAAATTGGTTCTTCTTTCCTAGTGGTGATGTCATATCACACCATGCTGAGAACCAATAGGGTGATGGTTCTGACTCCACCTTCTGTTATTCCGGCAGTTTTAAATTTAGTTGGGTTTCAGCTGCTCTCAAGAGAAGAACATGGGGTGAGAAAGATTTGTTTTGCTTCTGTTTTAAAATAATGACCATTTTATCATTTGGAGAGAGAGTGCCTACTTATTAATAATAAATAAATATATATTAGTTTATATGAATACTTATTCAAATTTTAAAAACCATTAATTTTTATATCCTACTTAATTTGGAATTACTAGTGTGGTTTGGAAATAAAATTAATTAATTTTGATGCAGCAGATTGGTTTTATTGCAAACATTATTTTTGTATGCATTTTTCTTTTTACAGTATTCTAGCCAATAAGTAAATTGATTCCTCTTTTCTCTTATGTAAATAAAATTATTTGGATATATATATTTGACCTTTTGACCCAAAGAATAAAAAGGGTTAGTGGCCAGAACGCAATGTACGCCATGAGGTTCTTTGATCCTCACTAAGTAACTTCTGTTGCTATGAAAATTAAAAATATTAATAAAATTAATTTAAAATATGGAAACTTAAAAGGTAAATGAATTAATTACACCACACCCTCCAAGATTGCCACTATCAGCTTTCAGGCTTTTTAAGTGTAACCTATATTCACCCCTGATTACATGCAAATTTTGCAGACTGATTATGAAATTTTAAAAGCCTGTCGCAGACAGCTATAAAACTTTTTGCCACTGGGTCTGTGATTAATGTAGCCAGAGATCGTATATCATTCTAGATGTAGCCAGTGTAGCCATCTGGCAAATGTAGTCAGAGATCCATGCCTAAATGGCTGCAGTTGGTAATAAAATGTAAAGATGAGATGACAAAATGCTGACTGCAATGTGATATTTATAGTAAACGACTAGAATGTTAAGATTTTGTTTTAAATGTTTACATTTTAATGACCTTGTAAAGATTTTGTACATCTGGTAACATCTAGAATGATATGCCAGATTTCTAACTACATCAATCACAGAGATACCCTTCTGTAGCAGAGTGAAGGCATGAGATTTCTCTTTCATTTTAAGCTTAATTGAACCCATTAGGTGGAGTGGGAATACCGATGTAGGTTCTCAAACTTTTGACAAATGAATGAAATACTGGCTGGTGAGAGCAAAGAGCATACAACCTTACTCTGAAAGTCCATGAGGTGCACTGAGTATTGATAGGATAGGGAAGGGTTGTCTGTGACCCACTAATGCCATGCGTCATCATTGGGGTTCGGCACATTTTTATGGCAAAAACGGCAATGGACACGTAAAGTTTTTTTTTTTTTTTTTTTTTTTTTGCCGCTTAAGTGAAAAGATTTTTTTTGACAGCACTGTATATGCATGTGGCTTTTTATTAAAAGTATTTCATTTTAATTTTGAAAAAATCTTTTTTATTTTTATTTTTTTTATTATTCCAAGTTGCAAATATTTAAATTGCAGTCAAATAGACGTTTAAGTTAAACATATCTTTTGTTTTTCATTTGGTAACTAACACATCTATAATTTGCAAGTTCAAAATATTTGTTTTTACTTTTAATTAAATTTAAAATGAATTTTACAATTTAGAATATTAAATTTCTTTTCTTTTTTTTATTAAAGACAATTTCCTCTCCAAAGTGTTATGTTCTTTTTAATTTATTATGCAATATAAATAAATATGTGCACTGTTTTACTTTAAGCCATAATATTTAAATCTCAAATGAAACTTAAGCTTAGGTATTTCATATTAAACTAAAAGCAGTGGGGGTCCGTCATTAAGGGCAAGTGGGGCACAGCCCTACTTACATTTTTTCTTGATTGAAATAATAATAATTCTTTTGTTTTTCGTAACTGTTCAAAAATATATACACAAAATAACAACGTCCATTTACGTTTTATTAATCTTCTTTCTTTTCTTTATCATTTGTCTATATATTCTTTTCGCCTGTCATAAATCATTTAATGACTCACCAACCGACCGCTACTACCCTAAGCAGCCCTAGATTGGCGTGTTTATTTGTACATATTTATTCTACTAGAACAGCAGGTTTAACAGATTTGGTGATGAACTGCTTTATCAGTGTTAGCACGCTATAATTTTTTCGTTGATAGGCCTACGAAAGCTGGCCCATTGAAACAAAACTATAGGGAAAAAACTGTCTCCTTTAAAATATGTTAACCTTACAATTTGCTGATAAAACTCTGCGGCTTCTGCATTACTTTTTTTTTTTTTAGAGTCATATATGATAGTCTAAAAGTTTTGTGTTTAAGAAAGAAATCTGGTAATAGTCAAAAATATTTTTCTAGATTAGCTTTTGAGAAAAAAGCTCGTATAAGAATTTGAGACCTCTTTAACTAAAGTATTTTGAATTTAAATGAAAAAAAAAGAAGAGAAAGAAAGAAAATATGACCCCCCCCCTTCCCCCTTCAAAATGGTGTACTAAAATTTTATGCAAACGAATTGTAATGTTTTTAGATAATTAATTAATGGACTTACATGGGTATGGATTAAATATCTGCCTAAAATTGTAATTTATTATTACTATTAAATGATTTTTCTTTTAAATACAATTTAATAGAAACATCTACAATGTTTCTTTTCCCTTTCTTTCTTTCTTTTCTTTGTTTAAAGTTGATAGGCCATTTTATTTATTTATTGAAATTTAATTGAAATTATCGAAAATTAAATTCTTAAAGTGAGAAACATGGTATTTTTCTAATATGTATCCACACTACATTAATCCTGACTTTCTAAATTTCAATATAACTTCCTACAAATTAGTTAAGGTTTATTTTATTTATTTATTAAGATAAAAAAACCTGAATATAACATTTGAAATTCTATACTTTAAAAATTTGGGGATATAATTCGCTCAAGCTAAATAATATTACACTCTGAGACATTTTAGTGTAAATTTTAATAATGCGTTGTGTTAGGGTTAAAGCCAGTGGACTAAAAGAGGGTCCTAGACCTGACTGGTGTACTGTCTGTAAAGAATCTTTTTAAGCCTTACATAGCCCTTATTTATGCGAGTTTCGCAGAAAACTATTGAAAATTCCAAATGTATATGTTGACGAAAGCGATCTGGTGTCGAACTTGACAATTCCCGTCTACCAGCTTCCAGATATTTTAATGTTCAATTGATCAGAACATTGCAGAATTTTGCAATTGTAGTTATAAAACTTTAATTTTTGAGATAATTTTATGCAGTTTTTTTCCATAATTCGCCATCAAAAATTTTTTTCCCGAAATTTCATTTTACATTCCACTTTAATAATGTTTGTTTTCATGTTTGAATGATAAAAAGTATTAATGTTAAATAACATATGTGAAGGTTCTAGCCCCACCTGTGACGATTCGCATCAGCTGCTGAGTATTTATCAAAAATCTGTTTTGCATCAGTTTTCATTGTGTCACCAACAAGTGATAAATAGCCAAGAATTGAAACTTTTTCAATGTTTTTTTACGAACAATATTTAATGATTCTGCCGGATTTTTTTTTTTTTTTTTTTTTTTAAACGAGGTAGAAAAGCATTCTGTAATTTTTTTCAAAAGTTTTTGCGTATGTGCCAATGGAGACCTTCCTTGTAAGCTGCAAGAAAAAATATTTAACTTTTAAAAATAAAATTTTGCCCTGTTGTACTAAAAATTACAAAAATTATGCAATTAGTTAAATTTGTTTATATCTGAACTTTTTGATATAAAACAGAATTTTTAATATGATTTTATTAAACATTCAGTTTTAAGAATTTAAATTTTTTTATTTCTTTTATTTTAGCATATATTGGGAATATGCAATGAGTGTTAATGTTGATGATATTGTCTATTTACATTGTCATCAAAATGGTAAGATGTACTTTTGTTTTAATTTATTCTTTATATACATATTACTACTACTCTCTTTGAATAAAATGTTTTTTAATTATTTTTTTACTTCCATTATCCTACTACCGTACGTAATGGAAGGATTGTGTTTGGTCCAAAAAAGTGGTTTTTGGCAATTGGTCAGTGTGTGTGTGTGTATGTGTGTATGGAATCTTCTGGCTGTCATATCTCTAAAACTAATAAAGATAGAACTACAAAACTTCAGAATTGAGGCAAGTCTAGTGTACAGATGAAGTTTCCAAATTTTGGTGAAAATTGAAAAAGCGGAAGTGGAACATCGGAAACCGGAATTGGTACCATAAGTCTGTATCTCAATAACGGCTCTTGCGATTTTTTTCTAAGTTGTTATATAAACATTCTATTACATGTCCTTTTGAATGATAGATAACTGGTTAGTTCAGAAAAATTGATAGGCATCCTGTATAAATAGATCAATTTCAGTCCTCGCAAGTGCGTTCCTTTAAAAACGGCTCTACAGATTTCTTTCAAACTCACCATATTAACTTCTTTTAAGTATCCTTTTGTATGTAATTATTTTCCGGTCAATAATTGAGTATGTCAAGTTTTGGCAAAAGTTGGTATCTCAAAAAAGGCTCTAACGATTTTCTTGAAAATTGCTATATAAATCCATTTCTTTCTCATGTATTACTTGGTTATTAGAGGAAAATTACAGTCATCCTGCTTTGGTAGGTCATCTTCAGTTCTCGGAAATTTGTGTTTAAAAAATAACTCTACCATTTTTTTCTCTTATTTTTTACCTCGCTATATGTAAGCTTCATTTTCTATATCTTTATATGTGTATAAAATTTCTCTTACCAGAAAAATTATAGGTTTCTACTGCTTTAAATCATTTTTATGTTTTCTGATCACATTATCTCCCAAAAATACATATAATGCTTGTAATAGTTTATCAATACAAAAACCCTTCACAGGTTAAAAGTTTGTGACGCAGCTACTTTATGGCTATAAGAATTTAAAATGGGGGTCTTAAAAATAATTATATCAAATTTTAAGTGACGCTTTACTATTAGTTAAAATATACATAGATTTTCTCATTTGCTTTTTTTCTTCTATTTATATTTACAATGCAAACGTAATATTTTTAACTTCAACATAGACAGATATATAAAATATATACTCACTGATGCTTTTTCATTCACATTTCAAATTCAAAATAAAAGGTTTTAAAAGGAATGATATCAAGATTCCAGTGACGCTTCAATGTTACTTTAAAAGATTTGGTTTTAGATTCCTTTAAAATTACTTTTGATGGTCTAACAAAGTATATTTACACATTGAAACAGTGCTTTTAATTTTCAAATATACTGTCACATAATCACACTTTCACTGAGTTTGCATTATAAATTAAAATTATTTATTTCAATAAATTGATTTGTTTTTTGCGTCACGCTATCCAAAACTGCACGTAAAATTTGTACAAACGTTTTCTTTGCATCACAGTATGTCTTTGCTTAAATTCTTACTTAGTTGGATACTGTGATACAAAATGACATTTACATAAATTTTACTTAAGTTACATTAATAATAAAGTCATCAGTGCTGCTGAAATATACTAAAATTATGAAGGAAAATTGTACATTAAAAATTATGGCATACTAGCTCATTCAAAAAAAACCTGAAAAATTAAAGATAGATAGTTATACAGTGTTAAAATTTTGGTATTTATAGAAATTACAATAAGAAAAAAAAAAAAAATCTGATGTGGGCATCATATGACTTCTTTATATACCCATTAAATTATACATATTGTTACAAAAACATTGACATTTTTGTATATAGCAACTGATTCGTAAATAAACAGGCAGGTTCCAGTCCTTGAACATTTTTGAAAACAAGCCAAGAAAACTGTTATTCCAACCATAAAAGGATCATATGCACCACAGAGAACGAATATTGCTTGTTTAAGAATAATATATTCTATAGCTTATTACAGAATCTCTTATTGACAAATACACAACTTAGTGTTTAATAGATTTCATTTAAATGTACATGATTGACTTTTGTACACTTTGGCAAAAATTAGTGGTAAAAACACTTCATTAAAAATGAGAAAGAGTTTACTGATTTTGCCAACCCTAAACTACTATTTTCTGCCAAATTTGGTTGCTAATCTCATCAAGTTTGTTGTTAATGTAGATTTTGGCTTTGGCATTGTTTTGCCAAATTTGACCAAGTATTGTTGTTTAAGGTTATCCACGTTTGGAATCTCTAACTTTGATAAGAACAGAGTTCTTAAATTTTTTGAAATAATTCATTAGTTTCTAGCTCAGAACTACCTTGAAATTTCTATAAATCACTAATGAGACTATTAGAGGCATGATTAATGATTCAAGACTGGAACTTGCGTATTTTTTTATATACTACTTTCTACACATTGTTTCAGTGTAAGTGGAAACAAACTGCAGTTTGTTCACTTTCACAAAAGTAAGCATTGGCAGCAAATTTTGTGAACTGGTGTCAAATTAGGCAATTTGGCACACAAATTCCATGAAAAGTGGCAGTTTAGGAATTCCAAGGAGCCAAGTTCTAGAATTTTACGGAATGATTCATTGGTTTCTAGCACAGAGGTACTTTGAAAAATTCTATAAACCACTGACAAAACTTTTGATGTATTTAAATTCTACTCAGACTTTTAACTAAGCGGTTGATTATTGTTCCTGAATTAACTAAATTCCTACTCTGTGATGTATTTAAAGCTGTTTAGTTGACTTTTGTAGTACGAGTGACTGTTTTGTTGAATTGTTTTGCGAACATTCATTGATTATTGAATTTTATGGTACAAAGAACAGTTTTATTTGACTGTTTTCAGAATATTCATCAAATAGGATGAATTGGAATGTTTATTCAATAGTTGATTAGAACCTGCTTATGTCTTTGCAAACTACCGTAATTTCGCGTATATAACCCGCAGCGGAAGGTAACCCGCAGCACAAAAAAATTATCTAAAAATAATTATAACTGAAAGATAACCCTCACTAGAAGATAGCCCGTACTTCAAAATCACATGGTCGGCAATCGCCGTTTGTAATTTCAATACTAATTGCTAATATTTTAATAATAAGTAGGAAAATGTATAAATAATAAACAAGTATACAAATAAATATAAATAATAAACAAATAAATTTACTTACCTATAATGAAAGAGCAAATAATCACAACTTATTATTCTTTATCTCTATATAAATTACTATATAACTGGAGTAACTTCTAATGATTAACAGCTTTATTCAATTTATAAGAAAATTATAATATTTATTTACAAAGTTCATTCAAATCCATCGAATTTGGATTTTTCCGTATCCGAATTAAAATGTTGCATTATTGTTTGGGACAGTTTGTCTTCGTCATCCTTATTATCCTCCTCATCAAGTTCCTTTTCACTGTCCTCAATTTCATCGTCATTATACGTTAATAATCTAGACTTTTTTAATTCAGATTTTACCGTTTTGATAGTAATAAAGTTCCAAACGTTTATTACACATTCAGCTACTTTCACTAGAGATGCTTTGATTTTCTCCTTGTTCGCGATGGATACCCCGCATCGGATGATAGCCCGCAAGACATACCAAGTTAGGTTTTTTTAATAGATTACCCGCGGGTTATATACGCGAAATTACGGTACTTTCTACGTGCAAAAATCTCAACAACTTTTGTAACAATATCATTACAAGTTCTATCATTAGTTTCTTTTGAGATCTTTATGATGGTAGATCATATACAATAGCTAAAATTTTTGTATTTTTGGTCATTATGAATATAATTTTCATAAATATCTCCAAAACAGAAAATCACAGAAAAAGTGGACATCTAGATGTTGTAACAAACCTATATACGGATTTGTAGTGTTATACATCCAACTATTTTTGAGTTATGAAAGATGCATGCACACACAGACGCCACAAATAAAATCAAAGATATCGCTAAAAAGGGAGCTGTGTTAATGTCAAAGTTAGAAGTGTGCAATTAGATATCATGACAGTCACAAATTCATTTTTGCTATTTTTACGGTAATTTATGTAATTGTGTGTATGTGTGCGAGTGAATGTAATTAACAGCATCTAAACGCTTTTTTGAATGAGCTGAAAATTAGTATGTATGTTATAGGTCACTGTAGCACAAACCCTATTGATTTTGGGGAATCTAGCACTTATAGTTTTTTTTACAGGGACACAAAGAATAATTCTTTATCATTATAGCCTACGAGCTTAAATTATTTAAAATGTGAGAACATCTAAATGTCTTATTTGAATTGTACTGAAAATTTATATGCATATTATAGATCACCGTCACATGAGTTGTATGAATTTTGGAGAATCTAGCACTTAACACTTTTTTTGCAGGGAAACAACAAAAAATTCTTTATTATTATAGCTAATGAGCTCAAATTCTTTAAAGTACGATAGCATCTGAATGCCTTATCTGATTCAGCTGAAAATTTCTATACCTGCTGTAGATTACCATTGCACAAACTTTATAGATTTTGATGAATCTAACACTCATAGAGTGTTACAGGAATACAATGAAATATTCTTTATCATTATGGCATACGGGCTCAAATTATTTGAAGTGCAATAGTGTTAAATTAAACAAGGTACTGTATGGAGAATAATACTCAAACACCCTTTTATATTGTTTCCTTTTGTTTATTTAACAACTTCATTTATTTTAATTTATTTATACAACCATTAATAACTTAATGTTCAGAAAGTTGAGTGGAGTCACTTTAGATTTTAAACTTCTGGGATAAAAAACGTACAACTTTTTGATAATTTATGAAATTGCCATTGATTTTCCTTTAGAGAATATTTGTTATTTTGAATATTTCTTGCATAGCTATTTTTTAGTTGAAATAAATCTTTATAAAGTTAGAAGTCAAAAATGATGCTTTTTTATAACATTTTAGTATAGTGATGATCATGTGCATATTTAAAAATGTATACTATATCTACAGCGGATACTGGTGGCACAATTGTTTTAGTTGGACAGGATGGTGTGCAACAGCCACCTATACATTTCCCTAGAGGAGGTCATCTTTTAGCATTTCTCTCTTGCCTTGAAAATGGTTTACTTCCTCATGGACAAATGGATCCACCTCTTTGGTCTCAACGTGGAAGAGGTAATAACAGTATTATTTGTATTTAATAACCTGTTTTTATAGTTCGTACAAATAACAAAATTAAATTAATATTTTAAAATAGTTATAAAAATAGTTTCTATCACTTTATAATAGTTTCTGTCACTTTTTGGAAATCAATTAAATTGATTGAGTTTTAAATTTTGACAAATATTCAGTTTTTCATATTTCAAATTCAGAATTTTAAGGGTATGCCAGCCTTCTCTTTTTTCTAATAAGCTGCAAATATTTACCTTAATATTTCTTTATGGACTTTTATGTGTTAAATATTGCGCTTTCTTAGCTAACTTTATTATTATTATTATTGCTTTTATTCATGCAGAAATAGAAAAAAAAAAGAGTTATATTAATATGGAAGCATTTTATAAATGATAACATATTGATATCTTAGTACTTGCAAAGTTTACATAAAAATCGAAAGCTTATAAATAAAAAATGCTTATATTACAAAATGAAATCTGCAAAACGCTAACTTAATATACGATATAGAAGCTAATTTTAAGACAGAAGTACTTGGATACGCAGCTGTAAAATAATCAGACTATAATCATTCATTTATAATATTTGTTCTTTTATTGATTTTTTCTTTGCTTTGAGAAATTAATAAAAAAGTTAATGATTTTTCTAGGCAAAGTTTTTCCAAAGTTAAGAAGGAAGGGTCGTGGTTCTGTGAAAAGGCATTCAAAAGACTCTGAGAACTCTACTGATGAAGATTGTGAAGCTTCTGATTATGTATTTCGAATTATTACTTCTCTTAAACCTGATTCTATATGTAAGCATATAATTTCGTATGAATTTTATACTTAAACTTCGGTTTTTCTATAAATTCTTTTTGAATAGTGCACTTTTCTTTTTTTTCTTTTCTATGATACATACGACTCATACATCGCTGCTCTAGTTCTATGTCCGTTCTAATAAATAAAGGAATAGGAATTTTATGTTGCTAATTGGAAAAATTAAACTCAATATTGAGTTAATTTTGAGATTGAATAATTTTTTTTCTATATTTTGAAATGTCTCTAATATGTGACAGGATATAAATGAATCAATGTTTTATTAAACAATTAAAAAATATCTATTTCTGTAATTCCTATTCAATAAATTACCATTAAATTTTATTTTACTAGGAAACTCTTTCAAGTGCAAATTGCTGATTTTAATGAAAAAATATCTATCATGGGATTTAATTCAGAATAGTATTTTCCAGAAATGTTAGGAGCTGAGTTATAAAAGTTATTAAAAAATTACTAGAACAGTTTTAACTGGGTTAATCATAGTTCATTAATGAATTAATTGGATTTTTAATCATTTTTAATTTTTCTTTGTATAATTTTATTTGAATGATGAATAAAATTTTCATATATACATACATAGATAAATTACAACAAACCATAAAAATAATATAGATGTTAATTTAACTAGTTCCTTAAACAATAAATAATAATAATAATAAACATGCAAATAAATAATGAAAAAGTATATTCCTAATATATTCTCAAATAAAATTTTTATTCAGAAATACAGCTGAGAAATAACTTATATTTATTATTACTTTTATATTCTAAAAATTAAATTCTCTATAGTATTATTTTATTCATAAGTTTGAGGGATTTTTTTTTTTTTCCTATTCAATTATATCTATTTCTTAACTGAAATTTAAATCAATTTTCAGAGTAATAATTGAGTACTTTAAGTGTTAATTTTATATAAATATTTTCACTTATTTAATTTTTATTTGAATAAATTCATTTTCAATTCATTCTGAAAGAAAAATTAAATGAATTTACACATATTTTAGTTTTATATTTGCAGGCCTTGTCCACCTTGCTTGTCATTATTTTTAAATGAATTCTCAAAATTCCATACCTTTATTATAAAAATCTCAAAATCTTCATTTTTCTATTATTTCAGTTCTTCTTCACTCCGGACTAGAAAACAGAATGTTATTTTCTGTTTCGACATAGTTATCAGCAATTCTGAATCTATAATAATAAAAGGAAAGGTTTGTCTGTCTGTTCTTTTGTACGTTCAGCTCCTATTGAACCCAGAAGTACAAGAATTGACATACAGATGCTCAGGAGCCCTCCTGAGGGGCTCCGGAAAACAGAATTTAAAGATTTTAATTAGTTCTGGAGATATTAATTAAAATGTCGACCTATGTCAATTAATAAACCAGTCAATTTTGAGCTTAAGATGTGTTTAAGGAATGTTAAATGGTTAAATTAATTAGAAATATCAATCCAATCGCTACAAATTCGGTACTAAATGAAAGAGGCGATTTTTCTGAATCCAGGAGTGCAAACAGAATTTCAATACGACAATTAGATTTTTTAAAATTTTGAATTTTAGGTAGCAACAAATCAGTTGAATCTAAATGAAAGCAGATTATAGTCTCCACTGTCTGGAGCTGAAAGAAATCATGTGGAACTAATTAAGGTCACATGTTTTTAATGTGGAATTGAAAATTGCAATTTTCAAAATTCTTCAAATTTTCTCTCCCGAACACAAAACTTAATATACAGCCTGTACATCACAAGATCAACTTGCAGTTTAAATTTGATCCATTTTGGATAAGAAACAAAAAATTCACATTTCTTTTGCAAATTAAATTTTATTCTAACACTTAATCTATCTCTTGAAAGACGATGTAAGTTTCCATAGCAACGAATGCATTTGAAGGTAAAAATAATTCTTTTTCTTCTTTTATTTTAAAGTATTTTAAATTGAGATATGATGCTGAAATTTCATATTTTGGGGGCTACAAGTCGAATGAGGATATTTTCAAAAGTATAAAATTATTGGGGGGGGGGGGGGGGGGGAAGGGGCAAAAAATTAGAAATTGAGTTAGACTGTTCAAAACTGGTATATATAGGTTTTTTGGGTCTACAAGTCGAATGAAGATATTTTCGAAAGTGTAAAATTATTAGGAGGTTGGAAGGGTGGGGAGAAAGGGCAAAAAATTAGAAACTGAGTAAGATTGTTCAAAATTGGTATATACCCCAGTAGCATGTAACGTTGTTTTAACGTTCTTATAACTAATTTTTCACTGTTCAGACTTATTTGCAACGCTATAACAACATTATGTGCTACCTAGGATATGATTTTAGGGCCTACAATTCAAATGAGGATATATTCGAAAGTGTAAAATTATTAGGGGGTAGGAAGAGGGCAAAGGGGGGCAAAAAATTAGAAATTGAGTAGACCATTCAAAATCAGTATATATTGTTTTTTCGGGCCTACAAGTCGAATGAGGATATTTTCGAAAGTGTAAAATTATTAGAGGGGTGAAAAATGCAGAAGACCTGAAACGGGAATAAAACGACACAGAGGAGTTTCTTAAAGTCAGATTTTTCAAGGATTGTGAACCATCTGGTTGCCGAAAGCGGCTAGTAGACAATAAACACTTGAAGATACAGTGAAACTCTGTTGAACATTGATGAATTAAAAAAAAAAAAAATTATAACTAAAGAAATCTCGTCAGTAACGTAACAATGCTGTAAAATATTTAAAAAAAAACTAATCAGACACATTCATATTTGCTTTTAAAGTTATGATGAACATGTATAACATTTGCTGTAAAGAATGAATGATAATTTAAAAAATTTGAATTAAATCAAGTTTCTCCCCCCCCCCCCCCTTTTTTTTTTTTTTTTTCCAGTATCATGAGATTATGTAATATTGTGCATTTCCATTTGTTTTTTCTTCTTAAATAAAACTTTAACAGTCCAACAGTGTTGGAAATCATCATTCACCTTCAAACAAGGTTCAAATAACTATTCAAAAACCAACAGATACTCTTTTAAACTGATCTCCTTGTATATAAATTGATTGACTATTGTCTTCTAATTCAACATTATGATTTCATTATTTATCTTTTGTAGAGCTTATTTGTGTTTCTAATTCATCATCTGAGATTCATATTGAATTTTTAGCTCAAGAAATGATGGATCCCAAAATAACTCGTGGCTCATGTAATTGGCAGCCAAAAGAAATGGCAAATGGTCACCCTAAACACCTGAAACATCATTCATCTTCATCAGCATCATCCACAAGTTCTCGGTCACTAACTGAGGAAAATAGCATTGATCTAACCAGACAAGTAGTTTCTGATTCTAAGGATTCAGCACCTTATACTGGGTATATTATTTTAAAAACTTAGTATAGAAATTTTAATAGACTTTTACGATTGCTTTCTTGAATATATGATGGGAATTAATTCTGCACTGAAAAATGTTTATAACCTTTTTTAATTGCTTATAATTGTTTTTAACCAATTTTCATGAAACAAAAAGCATTTTGTTCTTTAACAATGATAGATTTGTTGTATAAAGAGACATAAAAATAATTTTTGTCAGTTTTCTTCCTTCTTAATTAATAATAAAATGTTTTTCAAGTTATAAACATAGAAGCAAATACAGTAGAGAGTCAAAAATCTGCACAGCTCGGGACCAGAGGTTGTGCGGATTTTAAGATTTTGTGGATTTCGGGGCCCATAAAAAATGATTTTCACTTTGAATAATAAAAACAGAATATTATTCAAACTAAACACATACTAGTGAATAATAACACTGAATATTAAATTACTAGGTACATAAGAATACTAATGAACATTAACAAAAATATATAATGAAAACAATGAAAAAAAATGGAGAAAAAAAAAAATTGTCAAACTTAGATAAAATCTGTTCACACGTAGCTAATTTTAAACTGAACTTGAACCTACACGATTTATTTATTTTTTTATTTATTTTAAATAGTAGTAATACAAATTCATTTTCCTATGAATTTTATCGAGTTCTTCCTTACAAATAATGCCTTCATCAAAAAGCATTTAAAAAAATTAGTTTGTTATTATTTACCTGATTGATGTCATCATATCACAATAATCATTATTTTCTTTTGATGAATTTAATATACTGTCAATAATTTCATTAGCAGCAACTTGGATCTTGCAGTCTTTCATATTATTATTTTGTTTTTCTTTTTTGTAATCATAAAATGCAAACATAAAATTATTATTTAATATCTTTTCAAAAATTCTGATTTGCAGTTTTGTAATTTATTAATAGTGAATTTCATTGTTTGTATTGACAAGTTGTGCGGATTTCGGACTTCGGCGGATTTTAGGTCGATGGATTTCTGGCTCTCTACTGTACTTTGAATGTTAAAAGATGTGATGGTTACTTATAGTTGTTTCAAATCTATGTAAATTGCATGGATTTTAATTTTTTTTTTTTTCCTTTTGTTTAATGACATTTGATTGTTCTTGTATTATATATTTGTTTACTAATGCCTGATGTATCTTCTTATATATAGACAGTCTATTCAAATACTTTGTGATACAATGAAAAAACAAATCATCTCAAGAGCTTTTTATGGATGTAAGTATAGTTATTTTCAATAGTTATTGAATTTTTTTCAGCCTCTTCTTTTTATATTTTAAGTTTCCCATCATACTATAAGTATGAGAAACTTAGGTGTTTTTGGAAATTTTTTACTTCAATTTTTTGGCGATTTTACAGATTTTGAAGTATGAGCAATTTGAAAATCACAATATTGATGTGGTTTCCTTCTGTAGGTTAGTCCGTTTGATATGTTAGTTTGTCATTTACTTAGTCTGTGTAGACAATATCTCAACAGTGAAAGGTTGTAAAGTGGTTGGACTAGTTTTAAAATATCACTTATGATACTGGCACAAATTCTTATGTTCAACATTCTAATTTGAAAACTTCATAAATTATTTGAAATTTATGATTTTCTTAACATGCGAGAATTGGGCAAATTTTCATATAAATGTATGTTATAAGAATTATTTTTATCCTAAAGATGCGTTGGATGAATTTAAAAATATCATTTATGATACTGGTAGGAACACTATTGATTATCAATATTCCAATTTGAAAACATTGTAAGTTATTCATTTTCTTAACATGCGATGACAGGTCAAAATTTTGTGTACACATGCATTATGGGAATTGCAAGTGGTAATAGTCTGGAATCGCATGAAAACTAAAATAAAAACTTACCCTAATAAAATTAATTAGCAGATTAAAATAAAATAAGTGCTTTAAATCAAACATTAAAATGAACTTTAATAAATCTTGTATATAAAATCGTTCTTCCTGAGGGGGTGATTCATCATCGCCCAGACCAAACCCCTAGACCTAGAAGCATGAAATTTTGTGACAATGTTCTTTCTATGACATAAGCATCCACTAAGAAGCGATTTTACAAAATTCGCCCCCCAAAGGGGGGAGGGGGGGGCAAAATGTGATTTCACAAAATCCTTCATATCTCAAACAAAAAAACAGATATCCGTAAAATTTTTGCTTTAAAATATAGCTAATACAAATGTCTAAAAATCCGTTTCTGGAATTTTAGAAATTCGGTCCCCAAGGGGGGGGGAGGGGGCAAAACATGATTTCACATGCGTTAAACGTGATTTCACATAATCCTATATATCTCAAATAAAAAAACAGATATGCATGAAATTTTTGCTCTAAAATATAGCTAATGCAAATATCTAAAAACCAATTTCTGGAAATTTAGAAATTCAGCCCCCAGGTGGGGCAGCAGGGGAGGGGGGGGGGCTTGAGGCAAAAACAAGTAGAAATACAGTTAGGCCGTTCAAAATTGGTACAGATAGGTTTTAAAGACCTGCAAGTCGAATGGGGATATTTTTGAAAGTGCAAAGTTATTAGAAGGGGCGAGAAGAGGGGAGGGGCAAAAAAAAATTAAAATAGAGTTAGATCGTTCAAAATTGGTATATAGAGGTTTTCGATACTTACAAATCGATTGAGGATATTTTTGAATTTGTAAAATTATTAGGAGGGGCGGGTAGGGGGGGGGCGATAAGGGAAGGGCTATGGGCGATAAGGGAAGGGCTATGGGCCAAAACAAATAGAAATACAGTTAGGCCGTTTAAAATTGGTACAGATAGGTTTTAGAGGCCTGAAAGTCAAATGGGGATATTTTCGAAAGTGTAAAGTTATTAGAAGGGCCGGGAAAGGGGGGGGGGTAGCGGAGGGGCAAAAAAAAAAATAGAGTTAGATCATTCAAAATTGGTACATAGAGGTTTTCGATACCTACAAATCCATTGCGGATATTTTTGAGTTTTTAAAATTATTTGGAGGGGCGGAAAGGGGGTTGGAGCAGAGGGGCAAAAATAATAAAAATAAAGATAGATCGTTCAAAACAGGTGCATAGATGTTTTTGTTACTTACAAATCGATTGCGAATATTTTTAAATTTGTAAAATTATTGGGATAGACGGGGGGGGGGGGGGCAAAGGGGGGAAATAATAGAAATAAGAGTTAGAGCATTTTGGGAATTTTTCTGAAGCCAGTGAGAACCCAGTACGACATTTTTCCTAATCAGATTTTGTTTCTCTTTTTTTTTTTCACGTGATAAAAATTAATGCAATTTTGAGAATTCAGTAATTATAGTGATTCATTTAAAAATAGGGACCAGTGAAACGGGCATCGCCTGCTAGTTAATAATATAACTACAGAAATTTAAAATAAAGCCTTACTCAATGAAGTTTATTAGACGAGAGTCTTTCACACAAGGTCTCCTCATCAGCAAAGAGGACTGAAGCAACTCAGTTGTCTGACCTCATACGACTCAGGAATTGACTGATGACTCAGTCGATGGCCTCATCAGGAAAGATGACTGAGGAGGCCCAGGGCCTAGGACGAAAGACTCTTGTCAAATAAGCATCAAGTAAGGTTGTATTTTAAATTTCTGAAGTTATAAAGTAAATGTATCAACTCAAAGGTAGGGTAGCCTGGGGGTGTAAGCTTTCATTCTGGACCATTCTGATTGATCAGTCTAGTTTATATTTTTACTTTCATTACCCTACTGTCATATGTAATGGAAGTATTGTATTCGGACCAAAAATTCAGTATCTTCACCTGATTACACGTTTTAAGGCCTCTGGAGTCCAAAAAAGTAGTTTTTGGCAATTGGGTCAGTGTGTGTGTGTGCGCGGAATCTTTTGGCTATCATAGCTCCGAAACTGATAAAGATAGAACTACGAAACTTCAGAATTAAGACAGGACAAGTATACAGATGAATTTTCCAAATTTTGATGAAAATTGGAAAACTGGAAGTGGGACATCGGAAACCAGAAATGGGACCGTAAGTCCCTATCTCAAAAATGGCTCTAACGATTTTCTTCAAATTTGCTATATAAACACTGTATTAGATGTCCTTTTGAATGATATAGTTGGTTAGTTCAAGAAAATTGATAACAAGTGCGTTCCTTAAAAAATGGCTGTACAGATTTTTTTTAAACTCGTCATATTAACTTTCTTTTAAATATCCTTTTGTATATAATTATTGTTTTCTGGTCAATAATTGAGTATGCCACGCTTTGGTAAAAGTTGGTATCTCAAAAACAGTTCTAACGATTTTCTTGAAAATTGTTACATAAATCCATTTTAGATATCCTTTCTCATTTATTACGTGGTTATTACAAGAAAATTAACAGTCATTCTGATTAGGTAGGTCAGTTTTAGGTCTCAGAAATTGATGTTTCAAAAAAATAACTCTCTCATTTTTTTTCTTATTTTTTAACTCGCTGTGTAAACTCTGTTTTATATGTCTTTATATATATATCAGCTTTCTCTTATAGGAAATCTGTTAAGTGTCTACTTTGTTAGGTCAATTTCATGTCTTCTAATCACATTATTTCTAAAAAATATATATAATACATGTAATAGTAGGTAATGGAAGTCGTGTGGTTGTTTCACACAAGACTTTTTAACATGAATATAATATATCTTATTGTAGACAGTTATGAGAGTAAATGTATTATGGGGAACTGAGTAAAATTTGCCTATGGCAACTAGTATTTATTTATTGCTTTTTTTTCTTCTTAAGGCATTTAAAAGTGTAATTTTTTATATTTATGAAGTCAAATAATGATAATAAATCAACACAATACAGAACTAAAATGAATACTAGCAACTAAAATTTTTAAGCAAATTAGATTCAAAACATGCAACAATTTAAGTTCATATTTAATTTTAACAAATTTAATTTGCTTTGCCTGTAACAATTTGAAGCATTTGCTTGATGTGTTGTTAATAATTTCTTGTATTAATGACAAATTAACATAATTCTGTACCATGTTTTGACATATTATCTTTTATTGCGTGATCACAAGTTTTCAAAATGTGTATTAGTTTTCGTTAGTTTGATTTTTACAGTTAGTAAAAAAGTGTACATACAATAAGATTTTTAATCCATTCATCTAAAAAGTAGGATTTTAAAAAATGTATTACATCTTTATTTTTAATACTATCTCTAGATTCTGAATTATTACTTTTGTTGTTAGCAGTAATTGTGTAAGATTTTTAGCTCTGTGAGATTTTAAAATATTTTAACAAGTGGGAAAGTGTAAGAATATAATGTAAATTTCTTTTTTTTAATATCACAAATAATTATTAAATAGTTAAAGTAAATGACAGAAATTTTATTTTAAAGCATGTTTCATCTTTATTATTTTAATTCTGATTGTAGGGTTAGCTCATTGTAGACATTTGAGAACTGTGCGTACACATTTGGCTGGTTTAGTTAATCCAATTATTATTAGTGAATTGGAGCCTACAGATGCATCTCAAGGACTCACAGCTGAGATCTGGACTCAAATGCACACAGATTCTCGAGTTACTGATTCAGCTGAGCTCTATAGATTAACTTATTTTGGAGGCATTGATCCTCAAATTCGAAAACAGGTTTGTATGGATTTCATACTGTTTTATATATCTATAAAAGGGATTAAAATAAATAAGTTTAAATTATTAAAAAACCCAATTTAAAAGTATAAAAATCGCTAATCGAAATTATAATCGTGAATAATTCATAATTGACCCTTTAAAGATTGTTTTCTGGCAGAAGACTTTATCACTCAGAAATCAGAAAAGGAACAAAATCATAAGTCAAAATTCGCTGACGTTAACGCAATTTGCAACTCACGCGGCATCGATCATGCATATTAATTAATCCCAGACCCAGAAATACTTTTAGAGCCCCAGATGACTTAAGTAACTAATTAGCAGCTCAGAAATCCAGTATAAAAGGCCAAACATTAAACAAATGACTCTTGCGGTTTTCCATTATTAATAAACTTGAGGCTGCGCTCTCCTCTGAAATCATGCAGGTTCTACAGACTTCCCCAGCAGATCCCGTGGCCTGGGATGCCGCTTAGCCGCCCATGGATCGGCAAATCATTGGATTAAGACCCCATTCGCCTTACTCTGTCCCGACTTAGCAATGATGAAGAGGTAAAACTGTTTCGTGAAAGAATTCTTAGTACTCCTTGTGTGCAAAGACTGTCATCTCTCTACCAGTAATAATCATTACATTGAAGAGCCATCAGGAGGAGCCTTCCCAGAAAAAGACTGGTTTGCTTAGCCCTGCATAAGAGTAGGAGGGGAGCACCACAATCAAATATCTTTAAAGATATGAAACACCATTAAAATAGATAAAAGTTTCTAAAGTTCAAAATAATTGCCAAAAGCAGAAATAAAGAAAAAATCTCAATAAAAATCAATCATCGGGAAAAGATGAAAATAAATAAAAAAAAAACCTCTAAATTTTAAAATAATCTCCAAAAGACATTCATGCCAATCAGTCGTTGATGTACAGAACTGAAACTTCCTATTATAATGAACCTTTCAAGTCCAGAGAAATTTTATGCTGTTCATCTTTCTTGAAGGTAGTGAATCAACGAAGGCTTTTCTCACTTTGCTGGTCACTATATTTAAAGGAAACTCTTTTCTATATCACTTTACAAACAAAAATAAAATTTAAAGAAATCATGAAATTGCTTTAAAGTCCACTTTGGTTTCCCGTTAGTTTATGTTATTATTTTTTTTGTTTGTTTCTTTTCTTTTCGTTTCCCTTTCCTTTCCATATTTACTGAATTCCATTCTTTTTTTTTCACTATCACGTGATTGAGCAGCTGACTATTTTATTTATGTAACGTTCTTTTATATTTCCATTAATTTTTGGAGCTCTGGTGCAATTTTATCTAACACTTTTTTTACTCCGTTTTCAATTTTCATTTTTTCATGTGCATGAGTAAAATATTTTATAATTTTTTATTTTTCGCGTAAAAGCATATTTCATTTTATGTTTAAAATTTTTTTTTTTTTTTTTCTTTTAGCAACAATTAAAATTTTAAATGTCCACGTTTAAAGTTTTTACCAGGCTATTATTTTCACATTTTAATTAATTAAAATAAATCTAATCAAAATTTTGTTACAAATAAGGTACCAAATGAAAGGGGCATTTTTTTCTGAATTCGTCGGTTTAACTAACTTATTGATTGGACAATTAGATTTTTTTTAATTAACTAAAATATGAAAAGCTGGTGACAGTTTTTTAAATTAACTAAAGTATGAAAAGCTGGTGGCAACAACACACAGACAAACAGAAGAAAATCTCTCTTAGTCAATCAACTTGCGTCCAGCTACGGACTTACAGGAAAAAACTCTCTTTGCCATTTATATAGAGAAATTAGTATCTAATTTTAAGTGTCAGTATTTATTGTATCAATATGTTTTTTTTTTTTTTTTTTTTTTTTTAAGAATTAAGTATATTACATTATATCATTGTTTATGTCTTAACTGCGTATTAATTGCATAAAGTATCATATTTTTGTGTCATAAACTTTTAATTGTTGCATTGAATAAGTGGGGGGGGGGGGAGGGAATGTGTGTAGGGTAGGTGCTCCAGTGATTGGCATGCTCCAGTAATTGATATCTATTCCGAAATAATTAATAAATAAGAAAAATAATAAAATCATATATTTTACATTTAAGAATTTTAACATTTTATGTCAAACACTGGAGCATAGGGTGCTAATAACTGGTAAAATGAATGAATAACTAGCACTGTCAAACACTGGAACATAGGGGGCCAATTACTGATAAAATGAAAAACTGGCAGTGTCAATTACTGGAACACTGAGTGGGTGTCAAATAAAAATTCAGAAAAAAAAAAAAAAAAAAAAAAATTGTTAACAAATGTATATATTTTAACATGTATGTGGTTCTGAATATTTTTCATGCCATATGTACTAACTGAAGATTTCTAAAAATATTTTCTAAAAACTGGAACATTAAAAAAATCAGAGATTGCTCTAAAAGTGTCAATCACTGGTGCACTTACCCTATATTAAATTTTTGCTTTGAGGATAACAAAACTATGCCTAAATCAGAGACATCTCAAATGTATGAGGTCCTCAAAGAACTATGTTGTATAAGAAGAACAATCTTAGACAGTTTGACAGCAAAGAAAAATAAATAAACTGTTCTTGTTTTGTAGGATTTCTCAGTGGAAATGTTTCCTGTATTTCAGAGACATTTGGCCAACATTTTTTTAAATATCTACTTTATTTTATGTTACTTTATTGAATATGTTATAATACTTTTTTGAAATGTTTGCTTTCTTATAGTGTCATACATTTGTTCTATTTAGCTAGGAATTTTTAATATGAAGTACCCATCTTTGTTTACTACATATAATAAATATTATATTGTTTAATCATCAGTTAATCTAGAAAGTTAAAATGTGCATATTATGTGTAGTCATCAGCAAAGCTTATTACCCCCACCATTACATATAGATAAAAATACATTTGTTGCATATGTAAAATCATATTTGCTTTTGAAAATTTAGCATTACAAACCTATATTAAATATATTTATCAATTTGAAGTTTAATTATGTCAATACTTTTTACCAGCCTCCAAAATTTTAAATTTGGAGTTTGGGAGTTCAGAATAATAATAAAATAATCTGAGTAACAGATAGATAAAAAAATCATGTAATTTAAATTTTTAATCAAGAACGTTGATTTTATTTCAAATAATTAACTGAATCAGTGTGTACCCATTGAATCATTATACTTTAAAGACTTAGTAATAAAATATAACATTAATATATATATTTTTAAGTTCATGTTAGTATTCTTATAACTATGATTATCAGTTTTAGAGTTATTTTGGAATATTTCTTTTTGTGCTACTAATAATTTTTCAACAATTTTCTCTTTATTTTCCCATTCTTTTTTAATAGGTTTGGCCATATTTATTGGGGCATTATACTTTTGGTAGCACAGAAAAGGAAAGGGAAGAACACAATGCTAGCATACAAACCAGTTATGAGACAACCATGTCTGAATGGTTAGCAGTTGAAGCGATAGTGAGGCAAAGAGATAAAGAAATAATGGCTGCAAACTTAGCAAAATTATCCTCAGAAAGTACAAATAGTGAAATACCTTTAGTTGGTATGTATTTTTACTTTATTTGAATTTGATTTCTCTCTCTCTTTCTCTTTTTACTTCCATTACCCGACTACCATAGGTAATGGAATTATTGTATTTGGTCTAAAAATTTGATATTGAGTTTCCACATGATTTACATGTTTTAAGGTCTCCTGAGTCCAAAAGAGTAGTTTTTGGCAATTGGTCAGTGTGTGTATATGTATGTATGTGGGGAATCTTCTGACTATCATATCTCCGAAACTAATGAAGATTGAATTACGAAACTTCAGAATTGAGACAGGTCTGGTGTCCAGATGAATTATCCAAATTTTGGTAAAAATTGGAAAACTAGAAGTGGGACATCGGAAAGCAGAAATGGTACCATAAGCCTGTATCTCAAAAACGGCTCTAACAATTTTTTTCTAACTTGCTATATAAACACTCTATTAGATGTCCTTTCGAATGATATAGTTGGTTAGTTCAGGAAAATTGATAGGTATCCTGTATAAATAGCTCAATTTTAGGCCTTGCAAGTGCATTCCTTTAAAAATGGCTGCATGATTTTTTTTCAAACTTGCCATGTTAACTGCCTTTTAAATATCCTTTTTTTAATTATTGTTTTCCGGTCAATAATTGAGTATGCCAAGCTTTGGCAAAAGTCGGTATCTCAAAAACAGCTCTAATGATTTTCTTGAAAATTGTTACTTAAATCCATTTTAGATATCTTTTCTTATGTATTACATGGTTATTAAAGGAAAATTAATAGTCATCCGGATTAGGTAGATCAGTTTTAGATGTCGGAAATTAATGTTCCAAAAAATGGATAAACTGATTTTTTTCTTCTTACTATTTTTAAATTTGCTATGTAAATCTATTTTATATATCTTTACATGTGTATAAGCTTTTTCTTACCAGAAAATTTTTAGGTGTCTAATTTGTTAGGTCAATTTTATGTCGTCTGATCATATTATCTCCAAAAAATGCATATAATACATGTAATAGTAAGTAATGGAAGTCATGTGGTTGTTTCACACTAGATTTTTTAAAGAGTAAATATCTGTATAAAGAATAATTCTGATAATCTAGCAGTTGTAAAACTTTGAAGTTTTAATTTTTTTTTTTTTCCACTGAAGAGTAATCATTTATGTAAATAATGAGAAGTGTCTATCTGTTCTGTGCTCTGGAGCTCAGGCTACTTTTCACTGAGCTACAAAAGTTGACACAGAGGTAGCCTGAACCCAGCAAGGGTGCACCTCATTAAGACTTTTCAATCTTCAAATTTGAATTTTGTTTAATTAGTTATTTTTTATTTTATCCATTTAACAGTCTGTGTCTCTTAGCAACAACTATTATATCAATTAAAATTAAAAACTGCTAAAAGTTTAAAATTTGCAATGATTTTATGTGTTAACATATTAAAAAATATATACCGTAATTTCGTGCGCATAGTCCGCACCATCGTATAGCCCGCAGGCAAAGCTTTATGTAAAAATTATTTTAAATATCATCAGATTGTCCGCACTACTGTATAGTCCGCAGGAGAAAAATATAACCCCCAAAAAACAGCAAGTAAATCACTATTATGTAGTTTTATATGAAAATATTAAAGCATTCCCACTATTAAAATAAATAGTATAAAGAAAAGAAGTATTTGTTATTAATAAACCATATTTTAAAAATTATACATTAAAAGAAACCTTTAAAGTTGATGTTTACACTTTCTATCGGAATTCCCGGCTGAATGGTTGAGTCATTGAGTGAGTTTTACTTTCCTACTAGAAATGCAATATGGCTGATTGTATGTGATTCAGCACTAGGAGATGTATTTTTTGGAAGATTATCTCAAAGTTTGTCATTGGTATTGCTCAGCAGTAAAACTTCAACGATATTTTGCGAACATAATTTAAAAAATAACAGTACAGGAATATTCAGCAGCGTGCTATCCTAATAGTAATCTTTTGCTTTATGCTCCATGGTTCGCTACTGATACGATATACGATACGATGTTTTCTTAGTGTCTTATTCTTTTGTTTATTTGATCGTCAGAATCGGCAGTTCGTAGTATTCGCATGTTTAATTCTGATTTTGAGGATTTGAACTGTGAATAACTAACAGATAATCCGCACCACCACATAGTCCGCGGATGAAAAAATTTGCTTTTTTAACACACATAGTCCGCGGACTATACGCGCAAAATTACGGTAAATCACTTTTAAACACGTATATAAAATTTTTATTAAAAATGCACACAAAGCTTTTTGCTACTATTACGTAGCATCTTCAGGTGATGTTATTTAACATAAGAGTAGACAGCATTTTATATATATATTGAAGTAGTTTTATACGGTTAAAGTTAAAAAATAAGTCTTGTACACAGCATCAGTCACTTGAGATCCGTTGGGGTCACACCAGGGTTACATAGCAAAACTTGTAAAAAAAAACACTGATAAACAAATATTGCAGCATTCCAAGATTATCTGTAACGTAGTTACGTAATTTTAGAAAAAATGTTAAGTTCACAACAGGTCACATTAGAGCTACAGTTGGTAACAAAAGTGTCCGAATACTAGCAAAAATTCCTATGTGAAAAAAGTACACTTCATATGGTTTTCTTAAATAAATCCTTATCGAATCCTGTTCTTAGTCAGTGTAAGAACATGATTCAATAAGGATTTATTTAACAAAACCGTATGAAGTGTACTTTTTTTACATAGTAATTTTTGCTAGTGTTCGTACACTTTCGTTACCGACTGTACATGGCCAAAAAATTCTTTTAGAAGCAAAAACAAATCTTGAGCAGGAAGACTGGAGGTTTCAATAATAGTTGGCAGCGAAGTTACGAAGTAATATGTAGTTATGAGGCAAGGTTAAGTTCTAGAAAGGTCACACTGGTTTTACATCTCAATATTATCTGTAGAAACAAAATTTAAAGGAATACAATGGGAACTTGAAAAACGGATGACGATTAAAAAAATATATAAATTTCATTAATTTTTATTAACATAACATGTGCCAGATTTTATGAAGAGCTGCAGAATCCTTATAATTAACAACTCTATTGCATTTAATGGTATTTATTGCTTCTGTCAGGAGAAGGTCTTGAAAATCTCGAGGAGCCGAAATTATTTCGGCGTGGGACCACAGAGGAATAGCATTAGGATTATCATAAAGAAATTCAACCAGTGTAGAGCTTTTTTCCTCTTTAATACAACAGATGTGCTCATTTATTCTAGCCTTAAGAGTTTGGCGGGTTTGTCCTTTGTAGTAATAAAGTTCATCAATATATTTAATAGGGATTTTATAAACACCATCTGTAGGTCTGTTGAGATCATGGTCATTAACAACTAAATTTTTAATAGTGAAAGGAATTAGTAAATTAAATTTACGGAGTATAAGGTGTTTAAATTTTTAAATTCATTACAGAATGGTTGTTGTAAATTAAATTCAGTTTTGTGCAGAATTTTATATCTATTACTTAGAAAACAAAAGTAGGCTTAGTTTTTTCTTTTTCTTTTTTTAATTTCATTTATTTATTTTTTATGGTCTTTCATAGATGTATTTCAAATGAGATCCTTTAATTACAGATTTATTTTCTCATTTGACATATTCCATGAAACTTTAAATTACTTTCTTAGTTAAATTTATCAAGTCTTCCATAACTACCCTTTAATATGTATATTTCCATGTGGAAGGGCCCAAAGATGCCAACTTGAGCAATGAAGTATTTGAAGATTTTAGTAGTGGGGAAGATGATCATACTGAGGAGGAAATGACCGAAGTTGTTGATGAAAAAGAAAATGAAGTAAATCAGGTAAAAAATGTATTACATAATCACATTGTCTGATATTATTATTGTTATATATATTGTTCAAAATAATCAGATTATAATCAGTTTTCTAGAACTCTGTTATCATTGTTTAAAAAAATAATTTTTTTTTTTTTTTTTATGCAAGGCCCTCTTTAGCTTTGTACAGTAATCCTTTTATTTACTTTCCATTGTCTGCTTGATAAACAATAAAATACAGGCTCTAGAAAAAATTTTATGTTAAAGAACACTGTTATAAACATGAGAATTTTTTTCAGATTGTTAATAACAGTCAAACTGTAAGTAACAGTAGCTGTTACTAACAAAAATGTAAATAAATTTATATTTACTCTTTTGGGCATGAGGGCCAATATGGTAAAATCAAGTGAATTTTCAAAATAAATAAATAAAGAAATAAAAGAAATAAACTTTTTTTTTACATGTATTTTGGAGTATGGCTTTGTAAAAATAATTCATTTGCATGCATGTATTAATATGATTGTTAAGATTTCATTTATACTGTGCTTTCTTTATCCTGAAGTTTTAAATTATTTTATAATTAGTCTGGTATTAACAGATAGAAAATGAAGATTTAGCTTGTCTTTGTAATTTTTAAACAAATCAAAGCTTGAAAATAATAATAAAACCTTAATCTAACAATATTTTTTATCTCTTTATGCTGTCAAATAATAGTTGTCTGGTACTTTTTATTTAAAATATTTTGTGATTAAAAAAATTCAATTGTCTCTCAATATATATATATTTTCTTTTTAAATCATTTTGCATTATAATTTTTTTTCTTTCAATAGTCCCAAAAAGAACCTATTAGCAATCAACTGCAGGATAATGTAAATGAAGAAAATGGCAACCATGGTACTGCAGATGAAAAACAAATTTCTAGAGGAAGATTATTACGTCACATGCAAGGTGAATTGTGTTAAGATTTCTCTCTGTCTGTCTTTGTGAGTGTGTATGTATTTTAATTTATAAATACAGATATATATATACCCATCAATTAGTGCAATTTCTGTTAATTTGGTAAAATTATTTTGAAGTAAATTTTTTTGAATGTGTATTTGGTATTTCAGTTTGTGTGATAATATTACAGAACCAAATAACCAAACTATTCAATGTCTGTCTGTATGTATGTTATATAAAAACCTATAATCTTTCTTTGTATTTTTTTCTGTTCCTTCTTTTTAGATTGTAATTTATGTTGTATTCTATTTATTTTCAAAATACAATATTTAATTTTTTCTATAGCTATTGCAAATTTTTTTACATTTTTCCCTTTTTTTCATCTTTGTTTAATTTCTTTATCAGCAATTATTAAATGATATGTTACATGATTGGAGGAACTTGTTTTTAATTCATTCTAGCCATTGAAAGCCAAAGTATTGTTATAACAAATCCTTCTGTTGACATCAATGGTATTTCTCCATCATCATCAATCAACAATCCTGTGGTAAATGAAACGGAAAAAAATACTGAGCCTGAAGATAATTTGGAAGATAAAAAAGAATGTGAAGAGTCTAAAGTCACTGATGAAACAGAAGAAGTGTTGCAGATTCAGAATGAAACACATTCCTGTTGTATATCACCAGCATCATCAAGTGGTGGTGTTTATTCTGTTAGTATTAGTTTCAGTTTATAAAATTATTTCGTAAAATTAAATATTAACTTCATAACTTAAGATATTCTCCCACCCACTACAAATGACTGAAATGTTATAGAATATTCTTTAAGGACACTCCTTTGAACATTTTAAAAGAATGCTCCCCCCCCCTCCAAAGTCTAAAGTTGTTAGTGCTGGCAACTGACCAATATATCTGTCCAATTGGAGATTTAGTGGAAAAATATCTCATGCCTCATTTGTAAAGTTATGAAAAAATAAATTAAAATAAAATGCAGAGATTTTTTTTTTTCTGAAATGTGAGAAGACGATAAAGAATTAAATTTTTTCACCTTTTTTTGATGATTAGAAAATAAACTACAAATTAAGAATTTTAACATAAAACATTACACTCACACCTATACATGAACAGAAGACTGATCAGAACAAAAAAATATGTGCCAAAAAAAAGCATTGCTTTAAAGTTCCTGTTAAATAATCAACAATCCTATATTTAAATTAATCAGTTATATTTAAAGCTGAAAATAAACCATTAATTATCATTATCAATGAAAAAGAATAGAAGACTTATTAAGTTAATAGAAAATCAAAGAAAAAATTTATGGTAAAAAATAATTATTTGAAATAATAATAATAAATGCATGTAACAGATTAAATACACAAAAAATTGCCACATTTGAACTAAACAAAGCAAAACTGAATTATGTACATTATTGTGTCAGAAATAATGCAGAAATTCAAATATATTTAAAAACCTAGAGTTAATTTTATCTAGATTGAATAAATTTAGTAACATTCAAGGGAATTTTTATATTTGAATAATTAAATTTACTCTAAGTTGGTAGTAGTTAAGAATGCAATTTGGGGACTAACCACAAATCGAAGAAAATAATGACAATATTTTAGGTTATTCTGTATCATGAAAAACTACAAATAACTTTAACACATGATTTTACGTACTATTTAAAATATTTGTATACATTTTTTAAAAGAATTGCATTAAAATTTAGATAGATATACCATATATTTCTGTGTATAAGAGGAGAATTTTTAGAAATTTTTCGGAAGCTGAAGTACGGGGGTCGGCTTATATACGAGTTCACAAATTCTATCAAAAAACGTACATTACAAACAATGATTGAATGCATATATTTTAAGCTTAAAAACTATATATAAAGTAAAATAGTGACATTAAACCTTATTTTTAAGTAATTATCACATATAAAACTCTTAAATTTGCAATTTTAAATTTATTTCTAGAGCAGCTCGATGTAGTCACGTTTGTTTACATTTCTTTTTTTTTTTTTTTTTTTTTTTTTTGACCTGCCAGTAGCTAACGTCATCGGCAGATTGCACAAATGGAGTAACTTCTCTGTCTGATTCAGAAATAGTATTAGAGAAACTTAAAAAAACAGAACTCCCGATCATATTTTTTAAGTTATACAATTAAATCGTCTCTGTTTAAAATGTTTCTAGGCTTACACTATCTAAAGAAGAGGCAAATCTTCATTTTTTTAATAGAAGTATTTTTTTTTTTTTGGGTTGAAGATTGCCTTGAGGCACTGATAAAAATACTCAAAAGTAGAAATATACAAAATAATTTAGAATCATCATTAAAAAAAATCGACGCAATCGGTCTTTAAACGGCTTATTTATGCAAAATCTATTAGATAAGCATGCATTTTGCACAATTTCATTGGACAGATTATCCTGAAAGTTTTATTGATTGGCAATATTTTCGCCGTTTTGGCGATATACTCGAACTTTAAAAGAATAGTTTTTCAATTTGCCTTATACTCGGGTTTGCAATTTTGGGCAAATTTCTGAAGGGAAAAACATACTCTCGGCTTATATACAGAAATATACAGTATTCTAAACTTATTACTTATTTATTTTGCAAGTTTTTTGTTTATAGTTAGAATGATTTTCAACAAAATGATACAAAACTTGTAAAAAAAATTGACAAAGCTTTAGAGAAACAATATTTTGAAACATAAAATGCATATATTTAATTTTTGATGAGAAATGAGTATTTATAGTAAATATTTTTTATTGTGCATACATGAAAAATAATTTTCTTTTTATTATTATATAGGTTTAAAACTAGATAAATAGAGTAACTTATGTCAGAAGTTCAATTGAACTCTTAGAAAACATCTAAAATGTGGCTCATTTTTCTACTAATAATTTCCTTAATTTTTCTTGTACTCAAATAAACTTTTGACACTAATAGTCCTATATATCTAACTTCCCACCTATGTAATAAAAAGGTACTATCTTTTTCATATGCAGAGTAAGAAATTATTTACTACAAATACTTACATATCAGCAAAAATTAAATGTATGCATTTTATGTACCACAGTAATGTTTCTGTGATGTTTTATCAATCTGTCTGTAAGTTTTGTAAAGTTTGTTGAAGCCCGTCGCTGTTAAAAGCAATGAAGTTACAAAAAAATTATTAAGTGTAGATATATATATATATATATATTTAATCTGTTTAAATACTCAGGATATTCTTTCAAAAAAAGCATAGAAATATTGTAAACTAGTTAGTGAAATCATGTTAAAGTTACAAGTTATCTGTGGCTTTTTATGATAAATGTAATCCAAAGTATTTTTGTTGTTCATTAACTTCTGATTGGTTCCCTACTTGCACTCATGGCTAAATTGTCAAAGGAAATTGAGAGTTTAAGAATATTCTTTGTTGCTTGTGGAAAGTTCAAGGCCATTTTCTCCAGTAATGTCTTAGAAAATAGACAAACTGTTAAATCTCTATATATTAAAAAAAAAGTTACTGCCGCTGGCATCAAATTTTTTTGTCTGTGACTACATCTCCTCTCCTTGCAAACGGCAGGGTACTTCACATAATAAGAGATAACAATGTGTGCCCAATACTCCTAGGAGTTGGTTAGAAATTTCTATCATCTTAAATTAACGAAGTTATTAATTTTAAACATTGAGTTAATAAAGATACTTTGCTATGAACTATTAATATTCATATTCACTGAAAGGCAAAGCAGCGAATAGGCGGGCAGAACCCCGCAGGGGTTAATAAGTGAAGCAAGTTGGGAGAGGCTAAGCCTTCCTTGGGGGTTGGTGAGTAGAACAAGCAGGTGGCAGAGCTTCCGAGTTAAAAAAAAAAAATTCTAATAATTTGATCTTCTCTTATAAGCATGTGGAGGAGTGAGAGTAAACTGCCCCTAATATTTTGCTATGTATGTATGGTAACCAGTAAATATTTTAGTGTTTGAAAAATATACAAAGTTTATTTGATTTATTTTTATATTGTAATTGTATTTTAATACTCTTTTATTATATTCATAATTTTTGCATAAAAGTTTTAATAATTTCATTGAACAATTGCTCGATCTTATATTGGGCTTAAATGTATCTTAAGAACAACTACAAACCCTGTAATATTTCTATAATAATTCAAAGGACCATTTCCACTTTTATTTATGTATTTATTTTTCTCTAAATATGTTTGATTTTTTTTCTTCTCTCTATATTTTAAACAGAATGAACTGCTTGATTTATTTTCCTTGAATTTGCATCGAATTGATAAAGATGTCCAAAGATGTGATCGTAATTACTGGTATTTCACTACAGAAAACTTGGAAAAATTACGAAATGTTATGTGCACGTAAGTTACTTTAATGCAAATCTTAAAAATAAAGTATTGAAATTTTGAATGATAGTCTTTTACATAATACTTCAGAGTCTAAATATAAGTTAATGCAACACATTATTTTTATCATTAAAGGTATGTTTGGGAGCATTTAGATGTTGGTTATGTACAAGGCATGTGTGATCTTGTTGCTCCACTTTTAGTCATATTTGATGATGGTAAGTCTGAATTTTGTTTTAAATTATTTTTTTCCAAAATTTCAAACTTATTTATTTTTTTCCTTTGTGGTGATAAGAATAATTTGCAGGTTTATTTTGCTGTGGAAATTTTTAAAATAATGATTTTATTTGTATTTCTATTTTTTTTTTTTTTTTTTTTAAGATCTTAAAAACAATTATATTGATTATTTGAACAATTATTTGTAAACTTAAACAAAATATTGAATATATTGAGTCATCCGGAAAATTCTGCCTGGGTAACAATAAAGCAGCACAAAGACATAATAGAAATGGTATTGAATTATTTAAGCATTATTTTGTTGTGTGACTTCTTGCCACAATTCTAGTAGCTGAAAAAAAAAAAAAAAAAAAAAAAGAGGTTTATTTGTGAAGAAGTTATAAAGGTGCTGTTTGATTTGATAGTTTTTAAAGAAGTTGAATCCTGGTCTTTCATAGACATTTAAAGTGACCTGATAATGTGAAAATTTGAAAGGGCCAGGTTGGGTGAATATGGTGATGACACAAAATATGTGAACCATGCTCAATAAGTAATTTTTGCCATGCAGGACCAAGTACTGTCCTGCTGAAAGACAACATCTGGACCATTGTGAGTTCTAGCAGTTTTTTTTTTTTACCATTTTTGCTTTCAAAACTGTCATTTAGGAACAGTATTTTTTTAAATTTATAATTTTGTTTGGTGGTGAAAATTCTTAATGAACAATTCCTTTGTAGTCCCACTATACAAAAAGTATTACATTTTTGAGATGTGATCGCTCTCTTAAGAGGGGACAATACCTAATCTCGCCGGCAGCCTTCGCCCATGTTATTCTATGGGAAAATTTGTTGCTACAATTACACATTACCTAATGAATATTTTTAAATTCTGTTTTCGCAGTCAGAAAATTCATAACTGTTAAATGAGTACTCATTTTTGAAAAATTCATTTTTTTAAATTTTTACATTTTAATTTTGAGTTCAAAAATGCGATTTTTCACAAAATGCATTTTTCTCATTTTCTAATCGCAAAATGAAATACTAAAATTTTAAAAAATCAATTTTTGGAAAACAAGTACTAATTTAACGCTTATGAATTTTCTAAATGTGAAAACAGAATTGGAAAATATTCATTAGTTAATGAGTAATTATGTAAACAAATTTTCCCATAGAATAACATGGGCGAAGGCTGCCGGTGAGATTAGGTATTGTCCGCTCTTAAAGTTGCTTGGTTCAGGGATGAGATTTTTCAGCTTTTCAGCTGATTTCAGCTTTTTTGTACATTTAGCTTTTAAGCTGCTGCTTTTTTTTGTTTTTTTTTCCCTAGCTTTTTTTAATGTTTCTGATGTGTATTTGCTCGTTTTTTTTACATTGAAGATTAAAATAAATATCTATTACTGTAAAATAATAGATTTTGTCATCAAAATGCTAGTATTTCATTTCAATGTCTTGCCTTTGTGTACAGTTTCAGCTTTTTTGTATTTTTGCTAATCTCATCCCTGTCGGTTGGTGCGGCTCATTTGCTTACCTCGTGATTTTTTCCTTGTAATATTATTTTATAGTATTCATTTCTCATTGCTAGTAATGAGTCAGTTGAAAAAAAAAATCTTCATTTTGTTTTAGCAAAGAATCACATGCTGAAACTTAAATAAGCATACTGTGCGATATGGGTTAGCAACACATCATAGTTGATTACATACACAATCTTTTTTCACTGATCATGCACTGCACTTTTTGAAATATTTGCTCTATGTGATAGCTTCCAGACTGTGTAATGTGGATTTTCAGCAAAAATTTCTTTTAAGATGCCCTCCTTTTCAGATGATGGTTGTATAAAGTGGACATCATCTTCATGGCTGAAATTTTCATGCTTAAACTCCTCAAACCATCTTTGAACTGTGTCATCTGAAACAGCACTTTATCTGTATACTGTACATATTTTACAAGAAATCTGGCTAGCATTTTTTTTTTTTTTTTTTAAGTGTAATATAATGATAATGGACTTTTTGAATCTTCATTCTTAACACTGAAGTGAAACAACAACAAATATATATATATATATATATATATATATATATATATGTCACAGCCTGAGCAAGAATTATGTAGAGCAAGTAGAAAAGCCAGAATGTTCATGTCTACATCATTCAAAGTCACTCCCTGTCAGCAGTAGCAAAATAACTAGATGGAACTGCAGTTCAGTTTGTAAAACTGCAGTAGTTTCCAGATGACCCAAAATGTGTATATTAAAGTTTCAGAAGGTCTAAGCATATATATATATATATTTGTCACAAATATTACTTAATGACACATATTATCCATGATGAAGAAGGGTTTTCACTCAGTAACGAATCCAGTTGTTTTACGAAGTCGTTTATTTGAGGCTCTTGGACAGATTACTGTTTATTTTCAAGTCATTAGGTCCAAGCACACTGAAAACATTCACTCAGAATCCGAGTACAGAGGATGCTGTGGTTTTAACGATTTTTAAAATTACTGTTGAGCTTAAAATGGACCCTTCACAAAAATCAAATGATTTTTAAAGGTTTCCATAAAAAGATTTAGCTGACAAAAACTCTTTTATTTGAAACATTCACTGAAAGATTTGCGAAAAAATGGTAATTAAACTAGAAGAATCTATAAGCCACTGGCAAGTTATTTAAAATTTCAGTTTTCACGTCTACACTTTCGTGAAATTTTAACCAATAGATGCCAAGATGGCATTTGAAAAAAAGCAAAAAGTGAATAACAGCAGTTCAATACACACAAGTTTAAAAAAAATATATATAATTTTTCATAATATATATCTTACTCTTACACATGAAATTTGATGCATTTATACATCATAGAAACTGAGATAGCTTTTCCACAAGTGGGAAATATTACTACATAACTGTGATACCCAACATCTGATAGAGATGATATCTAGAATCTGATTGAAATGGGCCTAAAGCACAAACTAATTTAAATCTGCTATTGACAGGAAATGCTATTCAGTTGCAAAAACAGTTGCTTTTGGCAACAGAACAAAGAATACTAAGCTAAACAGTTTTAAATAGGCTTTATCAGGGTAGTCTCTATGCATGTAGGCAAATGGTATGTATTCTGTTGACCTCAAGACACTTTCATTGCAGTTTATTTTTATTTATTTTTATTTATTTTTTTTTTTTCTCCATTCTCATAAAGCTGATTTAATCAGGATGGTTCTTTACTATGTGTAATGAAAATTTGTAGGAATCGGATAATTTTCTTAAATTAATTAAATGCGATTTTTTTTTTTTTTTTTTTCAAACCACTTTGCATTGATAGTTTAAAATTTCCAAGTAATAAAACATACAAGCTGGCAGTCTTCCAACTTTTATCTCAAGCCAGATGATAAATCATGTGGTTATTGGATTAAAGTATAAAAAAAGCTTTTTTTTTTTAATTTTCAACCAATTTTGACAAAAATTAAAAATTGGTTATAAATAGTGATTAAGTTCACAGTCCAAAAATCTCTAAATTTAGTTAAAATTTAGTGATTTTATAGAAAAATAATATTTAATTAAATTCAAGGGCTATTATGCATTGATGTTTTATAATTTGTGAGCTGCTGTTCATCCGACTGAAAATTTCAAATTTTTGTAGGAAAATAATATTTAATTTATTTCAGGGTCAAGGATTTTTTTTTTCTTCTTCTTTTTTTTTTATATATATATATATATATAAAACTAACTTTACACATTTTATAATGAATGCTTGAATTTTTGCGTATTACTTGATTTATGTATGTTATGGATTTTTAATTATATTATATATACAGAGAGAGAAGGGGATAAAATATCAAAAGGTTAAAAAAAAATAATAATAAGCAAATTTTAAACAGAATTTACATATTATATGCACAATAATTCAGGAGACCAAGATACTTTTAGCTTTTGCTAGTATCTCTTGAAAAATATCTTGCTGTTCTTTTTCTGCATTTAGGGGGCCAAGATACTTTTAGATTTTGCTAGTATCTCTTGAAATATCTTGCTGTTCTTTTTCCACCCTGCATTTGCGGTGTCTCCCTGATGATAGCCTCAATGCTTTTGGGGTTAATTATTTTTCTGGTTTTATTGTTAATTTTTCTGTTTATATGTTTTGTTATTTAATTTATATATATATGTAATTAGAATTTGGAAAATAAAAAACAACTAGCGAACCCGTGGGAAATTTTCGCACTTTATTTCTTTTGTTATTTACCTATAAAATTTTTAACTTATAAATATTATACCAGTTTCACCACCTAATTAAAATTTTAATTTACCAGAAGCCAAATTATTGTTATAACCAAGTAAATAATGTGCAATAGTGAAACCAGAATCATTCAAAAAAAAAGTTTCAAAATAAAATTCATGGTTGACTACACAGTTTTCATACTTCCGCAGGCAGTACAATTTTAGTAAAGGACCCTATGATGCCTTTTAAATTTTTATCACCAAGAATACAATGACATTTTATTTAATTTGGCGTAATTAAAAAAAAATCCTATTTCAATTATACTTTTTATGACTGTATTTTTTAGCCAATTTATGATAATAATTCCTATTTTGTTTATATCTTTAAAATATTGCTAGGTTTAAAATGACGCTTACAAAGATTCTGAAGAAATAACTTTTAAATATACGTTTTCCATAAAATAATGTCATCACATAAATGTCGTCATGTTTTCTCATTAGATCATTGAGCTGAATCCGCGTGCTTAAATATTGTTCATTTTTAAATATTATTTTTTTATCCTTGCGTATTTTAATAATTTCATTACTATCGTATCATTACAACAAAAATTAATTGAAATTGGTCCACGTTAGAGAAATATTACATAGATTTTGCTATCATGAAATTTATGCCTTTTTAGAGTAAGAAAGGTAACACTATAGGACATATAATTTAAAATGAATTTATTATATTCTTATTTTAGAGGTATTATCCTACAGTTGTTTTTGTGAGTTAATGAAGAGAATGGTTGCCAATTTTCCTCATGGAGGAGCAATGGATGCACATTTTGCAAACATGCGGTCTCTTATCCAAGTATGCCAATTTTTGTTTATAGTAGTTTTTATATATCATTGTCAAACTGTATTTGACTATTATAAAGCCTGCATGAATTAAAAAAAAAATATGTGTTTTGTAACATAGCCTTTTTTATGAATGTTCTTACATATGTATCATATCTATAAAAGTTAAGGGGAAGAGTTGTTAAAAAGTTATAGGAAAAATGTGTCAAAATTATTTTTTACTAAAATCTGGGAAAGTTGGGGAAATTTTATTTCTTATATGATAATGTATCCCAAGTCTGATGTTTTTTGCATTTCAAAATTGGAATAATATTGCCCTTGCTAACATAAACACGCTCTTGTTGAAACTAGATTTTCAACAAGAACATATTTAGAATAAGAATAATTCGGTCAATAAAATTAGAACAATACTGATAATTATAAAGAAGATGTATAATGCCTCTTAAATCAACTAAAGAGATTGATGGTTAGATTGCAATAGAGTCTTGTACAGGTCAGATTTGGGTAAAATCAGGTTATCTGACCCAATGCAGGACTATAGATGGCAATAATGCAGAGTAGTGTGAATATTACATTAAAAAAAAGAAAGAATTTTATGATTTTTTTCAAATATAAATTTATGTTTATTGTGCGATATGATTTGGTCATTGATGTTTGCAATGGGATTATGATTTCTAATGATAATCATAAATTGATATATTGCATAAATTAATGCTCTTGTTTCTAAAACTTGTATTCTAGATTTTGGATGCTGAAATGTTTGATCTAATGCATCAAAATGGAGACTATACACACTTCTATTTTTGCTATAGGTGGTTCTTATTGGATTTTAAAAGAGGTCAGTTCATTATTTATAATTAAAATCAATTCCTAGTTAGCTATATTTCATGTAAATATAGTTATGCATTGAATATTATTTTGAAGTGAAATTTACTTAAATTTTTATAATCCTTTTTATCTTTAGAACTTTATAAAGAACTTTCACTTCCTTGAACCAGCGCATCATCAGTAGTTTTGATAGCAAAACTATTGATGATACCCTGGGGCATAAGAACAAGAGTTCTTTATGAAGTTTTAAAGGTAAAAGATTTTATTAAAATATAGTATGCATGTTTTTTTTCTTTTCAGAGCTTCTATATGAAGATGTATTCATTGTCTGGGAAACAATTTGGGCTGCCAAACACGTTGCTTCAAGCCATTTTGTTCTCTTTATTGCTCTAGCAATGGTAGAATATTATAGGGATATCATTTTGGAAAACAATATGGATTTTACTGATATTATAAAGTTTTTTAATGGTAATATTTCTTTTCTTTTATTTACTATTGCATTTGTTTTGTTATGTTTTAAGTAATACTGAAATAAAATAAATTTATAACTATTCAATTGTACATTAGCAAAAAGAGATAATTGATCTGGAATGGTAATATACTTTAATTTCAATTTCACTAAAATATTCATTAAATCTACATTTAATTCAATGCATTTTGATATTATAATCTGCATCATTGACAAAAATATCTTTAGATGTATGTAATTACCTTTTGACTTTGGGATTTTATGATATAAAACAACTCAATTTTATGATTACAGATGTACATCAATTCATTTAAAAAATACATAAATTAAAAAATAAATAAATAATGATAAAAACTTAGATTTAATACTGTGAAAAATTTCCATCTATGAGTCAAATTTCTCAGAAATTATATTATTATTATCCAAGGATCATTCTTAATTGGGTATTAAATAAAAAGGATAAATAAACAATTAATAAAAAACATTAGAATGAAAATCATTACTATGTCATTTTAATTTGATTTCTATTAATGACATTTTATAAACTTTTAGATTTTAAGAAGTAAACTGGTACTTATTTTATACCCACATTTATGGTAATATTAGCACCCCCCCCCCCCTTCAAGGGAAAAAAACAGAATTGGATGAAAATATAGTGCCAAAGAAAAATTTCCCAGTGGAAAAATAATAATAAAAACTTCTTCAAAGGGGACAAAAAAGTTTATAATATTTTTTTTTTTAAATCAAAGTATTAAACATACTTGTCATAAATATTCACAATGTGATTAATTTATTTACATTCAATTCACTGTGTGTATACATCTGATGAGTTTATGCTTATTTTTAGGATTTCCTCTTCCATAGCCTGACAGTAACAACTACTACATACACCGATACTGACAAATTTGTTGAATATATGTTTAGCTTTTCTGGGGTTTAATCCAGCTATTTAAAAATGGTACCTCATTTGTGAATTTGTGAAATAATCAAGTAAATTTGTGAAAATTAATAATGCTTCAGAAAAATAAACCAAAATGCGCAAATAGTTTTTTAAATTTTAAAATACATTTAAAAAATAAAATGGAACAGTTGCAAAATAAATAAATATGTAGGCGAATTATTTCTTATATGTAAGATAAGAAGGTGTTTACTTAGATATTTACCATTGTCTCCAATAAATATTCAAACTGAGGGTATTTTTATATGTTCAATGCAGCAAATCTTATAAAAATTTTTAGTGTGTTGCTATACTGCTGAGAATTGACTTTGTTAAGGTGCTGCTTTGCTGAAATTGATTTTGTGAAGGTGGGGTAAGTGCACCAGTGATTGACACTTTTAGAGCAATCTCTGATGTTTTTAATGTTCTAGTCATCAGAAAATATTTTTAAAAATCTTAAGTTAGTACATATGGTATGAAAGACATTCAGAACCACATATATGTTAAAATATATACATCTGATAACAATTTACTTTCTTTTTATGAATTTTTATTTGACAACCACTTAATGTTCCAGTAATTCACACTGCCAGTTTTTCATTTTATCAGTAATTGGCACCCTATGCTCCAGTGTTTGACATAAAATGATAAAATTCTTATATGTAAAATATATGATTTTATTATTTTTTCTTATTTATTAATTATTTCGGGGTAGATGTCAATTACTGGAGCATGCCAATCACTGGAGCACCTACCCTACCTCATTGCCAAAAGTTGACTTTCAGGGGTGTTTGTGTTCAGTGTTTACCCCTGATTTCAGGGTTTTTACTCTAACCCATCTGTGTTTTCATATTTCCTATAAAGTTATTTTTTCTTTCATTGGTTGTTCGCTTGTTATCCAGGTGATATGCAAATGAAATGTAAAAGGATTGAGGGCTTCTGGCCTAAATAATTTGAGTATTATTTGATATTTTGGGTTTTTTTTTTAATTTGAGACTCTAATTTTCAGGGTTTTAACTTTTGAGTCACAATCACCCCTGACTTTGTGAAAGTGCCTCAAAAGAGTACTAAATTTGTTCTGGATTAACCTCTGGTTTCCATATTGGAAAGAGTGAAATCAAATATACTTTTATATTTGCCAAATGTTGTTTTAAAAAAAGGGATGCAAAAAAGAAAAATATTTTAGAAAGAATAATTCATACATTAACCTTTTAACATACATGTTTAATTAATTTGAGCGTGTTAAATAAGTGAAACTGTGCGCATTCAAGATAATTCAAGCAGCAATGTATTTAGACACCATATTATAGACAGTATTGTGTATTTTTGTAGGCAGTATAGTACATGCAATATTGTGTTATAGACAGTATTGCATTTTTATAAAACAGTTAGTTAATTTGTGTTTACAAAAAATAAAGCTGCATATTGGATATTTACATAATTGGCATGTTTTCTAATTTTTAGATTATTATTATTTTCTTTTACATTATATTTTAGTAAAATATATATCGAAAAATGAACGTTTCAGAATATGAATATGTAAATTTGTCAGAAAGTGGCTCAAACAAAACTGATAATTATGGCAGTGATTCTGTAGGTAGTTCAGAAAAAAGTATGGCTGTTGATTGGAAACAGACAAGCAATGTCAAATCAAATGAAGCTCCCACAAGATATTGCACTGTGTGCTGTACTACAGGGGATAACAAAAGGAAAAGAAAAAAGAGTCCTTTTATGCATAATACTTGCAATGTTGGGGCTATGTGCTTATATATTAGACTATGTGTGTAAAAAAATAAACTTTAGCTTTTTCGATAAAGTGGAGTGTAAGATAGAATTTTTATACTACCTATGTAAAAAATGCCAGAGCCGGGAATCGAACCCGGGCTCTTAACTTAATATGTTGTTGCTCTACCACTTAGCTAATTTGGCTGATAACCAGCTTGGCATTTCTCACATAATATCCGTTGTCAAGATCACCAATGTCTGCAAATGCAGATATAACAGTTGAAAATATTACTCATGGCACAACTTCAATAGACCATGAAATTTCAATTTAGAAATTTTGTTCATTAATTCATCAACCATGAAAATTCATAATGAATTTTATGGTTGATGAATTAATTAATAGAATTTCTAAATAACTTTATCTCCAATTTTTCTTTTTTTTTTTTTAACTGCATTGAAACTCAATAGTCATGATCCCCTTCTCACATGTTATTAATCCCATTGTTAATAAATCCTCATCTGTTAATACAGGACATAACTTACAATGATCGTCTTTGTTAGTGTTAGTTGCTTTATGACTCACTTTATTTCCACTGTATTCCCATTACTTTTTTTAGTAAGTCCACTAGACTTTGGAGAATCTGGATACCTGTGACCCAGGACTTCCAAAAGTTTGGGTCCTTCTTACTTCCCCATTATAGTATAGATATGAAGAACTTAAGTGTGTGAAAATTTTCAACCTGAGTTATATATATACATATTTACTTGTTTTGAGGTATGAGAAATCCAAAAAGTACAAAATTAATATTATTTCCATTTGTATGGCAGTCTGTTTGTTAGTTCATTAGTTTGTGAGTACACTGTATCTCAAGAACAAATGATCTTAAAGGGTTTGAACCAGTTTTTAAATATTGCATTAGGTAAAAGACTGGGGCAAAAATACTATTGATTTTTTACATTCCAATTTAAAAACTTCCTAAGTAATTCAAAATTCATGATTTTCGTAACTTGGTAGAGTGAGGCTAAATTTGGCATAAATATGTGTTATAAGGATTATTTTCATTGTAAAAAGTTTAGCCCTGTTAGAAAATATTTATGACACTGACATGAACATCATTAACTATGAATATGTTTCTTTGAAAAATTCATGTGTTATTCAAGCTTCTTAAGTTATTCAAAATTAAATATTTTTCAGGGCAAAATAGTGCAATATTTCATATAAAAATGCATTATAAGGATTATTGCTTTGGAAATAATTTAGAGTATGTGAAAGTTTTAATGAAACTGATCCTAATAAAATTAATCAACATGTTAGGATAATGTAAATATATTGAAGCAGAGGGGTAGTCTAGTGGGTCGGGCATTTGATCTGCGACTGTGCTATTGATCAGTAAAGAGTTCATTTCCCTTAACATGAATATAGTATGTTCTATAGTAGAAATTTATGGAATAAATATATGTATGATAGGGAAATGAAAATGAAACTAAAAATTAGGATGGGAAAGGACACTTTTAATACATATAGAAATTTAAAAAACTTTATATTAAAATAATAAAAATTTATTTTAAAAACCAAGCTTTTTACTGGGAAATCCCAACATCCAAAGCTACTTTAACACACACACATATATATATATATAAATTTAATTTTTCTGAACTTCTCAAAGAAAATTTTAATCTTATTGGTCATTGGTGTTTCAGTGATCTTGTATCTGTTGCTTGGCTTCTACTATGCTTAATAGATCATCATTATTTATATATATATATATATTTAAATAATAATAATAAAAAATTACATGTTTGGATACACAAACTTTTCACTATTAGTTAGGGAAAAACTGACAAAAGTAGAAAATACCTATAACTTGAAAACTTATATAACTTCAAGATATATTTTAGGGTTCTTCAGGATTCATTATATAACTTCAGAAACAAGATGTCATCACCTAGAAGAAAGCAGGAAACTGTGTAACCTGTAAAACAGAACTTATAAAGAAAAAATTAACTTTCAGGAATAAGTAAAATGTACCAAATTTTTAGAAGTGCTGCTGAGACTATTATTGATGGAAGTTTTTACATTTGATGATATTGATTGTTTCTAAATATCTTAATTTTGTAATATTAGGTGGTGCAATTATAACTTTGATATCTGACAAAATAGGAACAGCACCAGGATTTTAGGTTGATTTCTTTATAATCAACCTATTGCAATTATTTACTTTATTCATATAGGTAGATATAAATCAGCTTCTGATTGCAATCTTGGTGCATTGATTATTTGTTCCTAAGTAGACAATAAAGAATATCTGCCTTGATTGAATCTGTTACTCAAATGTTTTTGCATTATGTTACTTTTTCAATTAAACTACTATGTATGATTCTTTTAAATTTGCTGTATGTATAAGTGCAAATGGTGGGAAATTCAAAATTTCGGAGAAAGAGTGAAAGGATCTGAAAAAATTGTAAATTTTGGTCAAATGCAAATTCTTGGACTGTAAAAGTGTGATTATACTTTATTTAGGTTATTTTCAACATCACTTATTTATATTTTGAATTTAAAATATTTGTTAAATAATATTTTTAAAGATAATTTTCTTTTCTACTTTATCTTAAATAATCCTCATTTGATGATAAATTTGTTCAGCTCATATTTTGAACTTAATTTAAAAATAAATATATTCTAATATCTGCTTTTGAGTTGAAATTTAAACTTAAAATATGCTTGTTATAAGTTTATGTATATATATATATAAAATAAACTTTTTTTAATTATTATTGTTCATTTAAAACAGAAATGGCTGAGAGACATGATGCCAAAGCTGTGCTGAAAATTGCAAGAGACTTAGTTCAACAAATACAAACACTTATTGACAACAAATGAAAAATGATGATGTAAATTATCATTCAAAATTAATGTTTTTATGTGTGTTTGAACAAAAGTCTTTTTTTCTTTTCTTTTCAATAATAATGATAGTTGTCTTCTAAAATTAGGAAGACATTAAAATAAACTAAAACTATCATTAAAAAAATTATATCTTTGAGAAAAAATGCTATAAATCTGTGAAACTAATTGTGATCATTTTACTTTGTTTATATTGTACATATATTGTTAAATATATAGTATAACTATTTTATATAAAGCAATCTTTTTTATTACTTTTTTAACTAAGAGGCTATATCAAAATGACAATTTTTTTATGATGTTAGTGTTATTATCATTTCTAATATTGAGACTAAAAGCTTTGCTTCTCTGTAATATGGCTCTGTTTTTGACAAATTACTAGCCATTAAAATTTAAAATTAGAGTAGTTTCTTTTTCTATTGTTTGGTGCCTTTGGCTTATCAACTTTTTGGTTTAGACTTCTCTCAAAAATTTAAAATAATAATAATTATCTTTATTATCTCAAATAATTTAAGTAAAGAGTGAATTCTATTTATTACAAATACTAGAAAAATTGATTGCATATTTCAGTAATAAGATAATTACTTTTTGTCAATCAAACAAAATGCTATTTAAAATTTTATAATATGTATCTTTATACAGTAGAACCTCAATCCATCATTTTTCATGGGATGTGTGGAAAAGAACAATGAAAGTGGGAAAACGATGAATGCGGGTTAAAGTCAAAACACATAGAAAACAGTGTTTTTGAATTAATATACACAATGTATACAGTATACTACTAATAAAAACTAATTTGTTACTTTCTTAACTGTCAAAGAAATAAATCAATGTTGTAGAGTATTAAGTAAAATTTATTTTTAAAAATCAGTAATTTTATGTTGAGTTTTTCATTCATTTTACATATTAAACAAGAATTCTTCCAGATCTAAAACATTTTTTCTGGTTCTTTTATGTAAATTCATGTGCTTATATAAAATTTTGCGCATTTTAAAACACCATAATTATGTCATCGGCTTGAAAATTATCCTCTGTTTCTTTGCCATTATTTTAATTTTTTAAAATCGCACATTTCTTCTATGATTTAAGATATTGCATGTCGCAATTTCTTGATTAATGCAAATATTATCACTAAATTTTATACTAGACGCATCCTCTGTTAAACGCAACCACTCTTCATTTGCATTATCAGTATCAGTATCATCATCATTTTCTTGCCCTTCTGTTTGATATTGTTCATCATTTTTTCGCACGTAACTGCATTTCACGAAACAATTTTTTGGACAACTGAATAGGTTATTTCCTGCCATGCTGAAATTACAAAATGAATAGATATGGTCCGGTGACATGGCATCACAATTTTGATCCTCCATAGAATTAGGGAAGAGAAGAGGGTTATTTTAGGATGCAAGAAGTAATTCCAGTTTGTATGCCATATGGAACTGCTTGGCCTTCAGGAGAAAATTTTTACGAAGTCAGGAGAAAAATTTTACAACCTTGAATGTGGGAAACGACTTTTTGAAGCTTGGTAAATGCAGGTATCGTTAATAGTACTTAAACATAATTTGTGCAGGGACCATAGAAATAAAATTATCAATGCGGGAAAACAGTGGATGCAGGAACGATAGATTAGAGTTTCACAGTATCAGAATTTAAAAAAGAAATTTCAATAAAGTTTATTGAAATTTAGGTTTTTAAAATTAGACTAGTTTAGAATACGAATTTTTGATGATTTGTATGGTGGATAATTAATTTGCTAGGAACATGTAATATCAATTTTCGCTAGGAAAGAAAAAAAAAAAAAAAAATTATGAAATTTACTCTTTTTCTTTCCTTTCTTTCTCCCCCCCCCCCCTTTTTTTTGTGTGTGTGTGATTTGTTTCCTCTGGCTTTCTTTCTTTTTTCCCTTTTTTTTAATTATTATTAAAATATTCTTTAAAAATGATGATTTTTTTTTTTTTTTTTTTTTTTTTTTTTTTTTATGAAAATAATAACACTTGCACTAATCTACAAATTTCATGCAAAGTGATGTTCAATATATAAATATATATATTTTCAAATAAATAAATATATATATTTTTTCAATTATAGTAAACTAAAATTATGAAATTTGAACTTATTAAAATTAGAATTTTGTAAATTGGTGAAAAATACTATGCATTTTGGCACAGAATCTAATGCAATTGTTAATCATAAAGTTTTTAATTTGATACTAAATGCAACCAATTGTCTCTGAACATTCTCTAGCAATTATGTAAATATATTGAAATGCATATATCAAATGTAAGTTTAGTAACTGGCTTACTTTATTGCTTTTAAAAATTATGAAATTTATAGGAAAAATGCTATTTGCTATTTTTGATATAGCCTTTTAAAAATATTTTTTATTAATTTGAACATTTTCTTTTTATTGACTGTTTCTTGAAACATTCCTTTTTTTAAATATTTATGATCTTCTGAAATATGTTAAGATATTTATGTGTATTTAAAAACCTTTGAGTTATATATCTGTCCATGTATTTTAGTTTCTGTTGCATTTTCATTTTTTTCTTTCTTTTTTTTTTTTTTTTTTTTTTTTTTTTTATGTATTAAATTAAGAAACGGCGTAATATAGAAACTTGTATTCTATAAAAATAGAGTTGGTAATATTAAGTTTTTGCAGTGAAGGATTCTTTTTTACAACTAAAATTACCATATCTTGTGAACAATTTTCTGAAGAAAATTATGGGCATTTTCATAATAGAACTGCAGTTTTTGAATATATTTTAAAAGTTATATTTTTGAAATCTCAGCACTATATATATTTTTCTAGAATTCCACAGTGAAAAATAAGATATTTAACAAATGACATATCTCGAGAATGTTGCACTTTATCAAATTTTATCGTAATATGCTCACAGTTTTAAATAAATGTTGTTTTGTTCCAACATATGAAGTATTATTAAGTTTGAATCCTTTAAAATCTTTAATTATTAAAATTACTTTATGATAAAGTTAATAATGCTTAAAATGTTTTTGCACTTTATAATACATTTTTTCTTTATTAAAACCCGAATAAACTACTACATCAGAAACACCAAAGAAAAATATTTGAGGTGCATACAGCTGTTTCGATAGCCTTAAGCGTATCGTCTTCAGTGCAAAAAGAATTCAGAATCTGGAGAAGTGCTCTTATATATAGGAGAGGGACCGAATTTAGTTCAACCAATAGGATTACGGAAAAGGTGGGGAGTGTGGCCAATAGGAATTTAGAAATGTGTAGCTGTGTAAACAGTAGAAAAATTAAGAAAATGTGGACTGAATGTAAAATTTCCAACAACCAGACAAATAGGGAGCAGCGAAATATGATTGTTGGAAATTTTACATTCAGTCCACATTTTCTTAATTTTTCTACTGTTTACACAGCTAAACATTTCTAAATTTCCTATTGGCCACACTCCCCACCTTTTCCGTAATCCTATTGGTTGAACTAAATTCGGCCCCTCTCCTATATATACGAGCACTTCTCCAGATTCTGAATTCTTTTTGCACTGAAGATGGTACGCTTAAGGCTACCGAAACAGCTGTATGCACCTGAAATATTTTTTTTTTGGCGTTTCTGACGTAGTAGTTTATTCAGGTTTTAATATTCCAACGCCAAGTCTCCTGTTACTATATTTTTTCTTTATTTTCTTTTTCTTTATTATTATTATTATTATTTTATAATCTTGTTACTGACATTGAGTAATTTATATTAGGAAATTTCCTTCATTTTTTTTACTGATAGATAGGAATTTGTATGATTAAAATGAAGTTTTGGTAGAAGAGCTCTTATTTAACTATTAAAAGTGAACTATCTAAATTTTTAAATTAAAAATCATTCCTTTTTTGATTATTAAAATTTTTAATGCTTATTTATAATTTTTAGAGTTTAAATGAGAAATCTTTTGTATATGGCATAACCTTTAGGCTGTTGTTTTCACTGTGTTACATTCATAATTCAAAATTACATAATTGTGGAATTTCAGTTTGTTTTAAGTGTAAAGGTCTTATATAACAGTAATAAAGTTTAATTTTAAATGAACACTTATATTTTTAAGTATTATAACCATTTTTCTTTATTAGTGCATTGTAAAACACTGAGCAGTGAAAACAACATTGCTTAAATTGGATTTTTTTTTTCCTTCTTTAAATGTTTTAAATTTAATGTCTGTGTATGCATTAAATGAACATGTTTCTTATTGATTGTACTTGTCAATTAAATTTATTGGGCATCCTTTCAGAAATCAACATGTTATTTGGTGTCATATTAGAATAGTATTTTTTTAAGTTTTTCCGACTTGAAATATCACATTATATTATGTGTTGCACAATTAACATTTTAATTAATTAGTCATTTTAAAGAATAAATAATTTTCATGGTACTGAAAAAAATGTCTATATTACTTGTATATAGGTTCATTATTTATAAATAATTGTTAATGGTTTATTGTTAATATACTAATTTAATTAAAAACAAAATACTAAGTTAAATATTTAATTGCATACTTCTAGTAAACAAATTATGCTGCCATGCAGCAAAATATGATTGTTTAAATTAACTTTTTTTGTTATAATTCTTTATAATTAATACAGTTTTGTAGACATTCTTTTATAGAAAAAAGAAAATATAAAATGCAAAATACTTGTAAATTTGAATTTCTAGTTTTTTTTTCTTTTTTTTTAATTATTATTATTGTATGTGAATATTTTAGTGCATTGTGTTCTACACTATCATTACATGCATAATTATTTGTTTTAGACAGTCAAATATTGTACAATGTGTTTATATCATCTCAGAATTGCTGGATTATTCTCCAGTACTTTAAATAAAATTTTTAAACCCGATTCCAAGTGTCTATTGAGATGGTGCTCTAAATGTATATACTTGAAAATGTCAGATGTATATTAATATATTTGTGTGATTATATCTCAAAATACTCTCTTAAAAATTTAATTTCTCTGTGCCATTTAAACAACTATTTTTTTTTTTTTTTTTTTTTTTTTTTTTAACTTCAAATGTTGTCTTCTAAAGCAAAATATTTTAAAAACACTTGCTATATTTAAATAATAATAATTAATGTATGTATATGTATATACCATCTTCTATAAACAAATATTTATTTTCATAAAAGATAAGGTTCATAGAGCAATTGTTAATCTGTAAGTTAAAAAGGTAAAAATTGGCTGAATAAAATTTCTGTTTGTCAATAGAGAAACTTTTATTGTGTTTCACATGTAAAAATCTAGTCATTTTAATATGTAAAATTAATTGCTTGTGAATTTGCTTAAAACATTTCTAGTCATTTTTGAAAATTATTTTACTTTAAAGACTACTTTTAATTAAAAATTTGATCATCAAATATTTATTTTTATTTTTTAGAGTAATCTGTGACTGCATTTTATTTAAATATGACTTTTGTAATTTCCATTATATGTATTAGACTTTTATTATTATTCTTATTCTTTTAGAATCTGTAATTTAGTGAGAAATTTGTGTGTTATAACTGAAAAGTTACTCTCATCATATGCCAAAAAAAATGTATATAATTATATTATATAAACGTTTTATTTGTTATAACTGAAAAGTTACTGTCATCATACCAAATAAATAAAATAAAAAATGTATATAATTATATTATATAAAAGTTTTATTATTCGATTTCATCTGAAGAATATAAATCTTTTGATCAACAATAATGAAATATCTTGAATGTGTTTTTTATTTATATAAAATAAGTTCTTTCAGTAAGATGATTGATTTTAATGTTTTAGTGTTCTAGTCTTTTAAATTATTTTTGTTATAAGTATTTTTCAGTTTTATTATTTTTATTGTAGTTAGTACATCTCTATCTCTCATGGGGGATGAATCTTTGTGTATTTTTTAAGTATTTTAAAATTTTAGTCATTTTATTTTGTGAATTTTTTTTAAAACTCATATTATTAAAATATGTATATACACTAAAGGTTTTTGATCTTTAGGTAAAACTATATTATACATTGCATAGTTATATATGATTTTAATAAAAAGAATCATAACCATTTACTATTATATATCTAATCATTATTCATAAGCATTTAGTTATAACAAAAAGTACTTCTATACGCATATTTTTACTTTTATTATAGTATTTTTTAGTTTATTAAAAAGTATTTAAATTATTTATTTTATTTTAACCAAACAAATATATTTTTTAAATATATATATATTTTTTAAGTGTGTGTATATCTATTTACACACTCACTAGTTTTAGCCTTTAAAGGGTTTGTACAGTCTGGGGAGAAAAAAATGCAACACCCGCTGTCATTTCATTAATTGACGCAGAAAAGTCTAATAGACATTATTCAACAGGAAATTAAGTGCACTTTTTGAAAATGGTGTGAAACTTTGAATTAGGGATCATCTACATTTGAAATGAGCACCAACTTTGATTTTTTTCAATAGCAACACCCGATTTTGACTTCATATTTGAATGTCCGAGAGTCTGGCAGTGTGAAAAAGTATACAGTTTGTATACTTTATCTTTAGTATTCATAGAGCTATAACCAAAAATGTGTTAGGGGGTTATCTGTAAATCTAGAAAAATAAAATTGAGATTGTACAAGAGGTAGACAAAATTTTATTGTTTCACACCTGAAATTCCTCAATAAAAAAATAATTATAAAAATAAATGATAAAATAAATGTTATCATCTTTACATCCCCTTGGCTATTCCTGAATTCAGATTTTTAGATGCGTATGTACTTAAATAATTCATTAGATAATACATTTTAACACTTTCGCGGCCGGCCGCATGTTTTTGTCTCTTTGATAGTAAGTTCTGCCTGTGGACATTATTCTTTTAAGCTACGTTGTTTCAGAACAAGATTTTCTGTATCCATAGTCTTGTTACAAATAAATGTACATTATAATTATACTCTTTCTAATTAAAGTGTTTGTATTCCTATCATTTTAGTTGCAAAAATATGAATATTAGGAATAGCCTTAAGAAATAAAATAACATACAAATTGCAAAAGAAACACCCACTGGCGTTGTTAGAGATTTCCAAATGACGTGAATCTACGTCAGTGGTTGTGAAAGTGTTAAGTATATTTAAATATATTATACTTAAGGTTTGTCAGACAATGCTCTTTGAAAAATGTGCAATATTTTTCAATTAAAAAGTGCCTATCAAGTGTCTGATTACCAATAAAACTTAAAATTTTTTTCACTTTATTTTGTAGGTGGGACATAATGTATGAACTGAAATAATATAGTTATATATACAGCAACGCATAAACTAAATCTTTTCAGATAAATTATTATAAGGTATCATGAAGTAAACATTAAAAAATTTTAATCCTACTTACCAGTTTATGGGTCAGTTTAACTCTTTGAAACTGTACAATTTGTTTTATAATTTTTATAAGAATCTAGTTTCTTAATTAAAATATATTTATAAAAGTAATTTTTAATGACTGAAGTATCCTTAAAATAATAATCTTCCCCCGCCAATAAAGCAATATATGAACTAAATTATTAACCCTTTAACTATAGAAGTGAGTTTAGTTAAGAAGCGATTTAACAAGTTTGCCTTGCATTCCAATTCCGTTCGTTTTTTTGTTAATTGACTATTTTTATGTTTCACCTATTTTTCTACTTTAAACAGTAAGTCCTGCCTATTTAGTTGATTTTTCCCTTCTAGTCTTTGTTTAAAGGATTCAAAATTTATCACCAATGAACAATGAGGTAAATGTCACTTGCATATATTTTTGCCAGTGTAAATTAAGGGGTTTAACACGAATATGCATAGTCGCCTTTTCTTTTCTTTTTCTACATTGTTTTCTTTTAGAAGAACAATGAAAGGCAGGGCTTGTTTTCTTTAGAAAACAGGAATTTTCGTTTACTACACTAATGTCTAAAAATCTTTTTTTTTTTTTTTTTTTTTTTTTTCGTTTCTTTGCATTTGACGATGTTGTTGTTAGTTTGACCCGTAAATAAAAATTAAAAATATTTTGTTTAATTTTCTCTGTTATTTATTAAGATTTTTTTCATTATCTCATGCAAAACTTTATAAAAGATGCCCAACCCCCTCCTAAGCTTCCCCAAAAGAAAGATCTATTTATATCTCAAAAACTAATGACTGGAATGAGCTGAAAATTTACACCCATATTTTTTATCATTAGGATTTATTTTTTGTAAAAATTTATATATGTCATAATTCATATTTTTTTTATATGAATTTATTAATATTTTTCATAATTAAAAATATTTTTCAGAATCAAAAGTGATCATGGATTATTATGTTTGGGTTTCTTCACTGTATCTCGTAAAAAAAATAATTATATCGATCAAGTTATTTTTTATGAAGATATTAATAAAATTTTAAGATATGAATTTAACATTGGCACCTTCATACTTTGAACGCTTATAACTCTATAAAAAAAATAAGTAAAATATATAACTAATATACTTTTTCACATTACCGCAAACCAAGGAATTCAAATATAAAATAAAAATAGGGTATTACTATTGAAAAAAAGTTGGTGTGCGTTTTAATATGTAGACAACCCCAAATTCAAATTTCACTTCATTTTCTAAAAGTGCTTACAATTTCCCATCGAATGATACCTATTACATTTTTGTGCATCAATTAGCAATGAAATTACATTGAGTGTTGCATTTCTTTTTTCCCCGACTGTACTGTAGTAACAAATTATATATGTGTGTGTGTTGTCTTCTTGATTATAATTATTTAAAGTATATTTGCATTTATATTCATTTCTCCCCATTTAACTTATCCAAAAAAATTTAAGTATTTCATTATTCCTGCTTGACAATTAATATAATTTGTAAGTTATCATTATTATATGTTTATTTATTTATTTATTTTTTTTTTTTTTTTTTATTCTGTTAAAATGTTTCCTTTGTTATTAAGAATAAAAGTTTTAGTTGTTATAAATTTAATGAATTGCTAATAAAATATTTTTACAAAAAAAAAAAAAATGTATATATAGATATAGTGTGTTTCATAAGTTTGGATATACCAAAATATCTCAAAAGGAAAGAAAAATCATAGAAAACATTAATTTTAAAAGTTTCATGGATTTAAATGATTTATCACTTGAAGTTACACAAGTGGGCTTCCGGGGCTCCCGGGGGCTCTGCGTAGCACAAAACTCAATTTTTTCAAATGGAAACAATACTTTTTCTTCACAGAATCGTGTTAAGTAGAAAAAAAAAGCTGTTTTAAATCAAGTATTGTTCTTTTTTATTTTACAGCATAGGGGGCCCTGGGTCTTAATTTTTATGTTGTATAAAAAATCCAGACTTCCCATACTATCTCATTTAAAAATAAATTTCCACTGAACACATTGATTTCAAAAGTTTCATGCATTTAAATGATCTATCACATGATGTATCATAAGTGGGCCCCAGGATCCCCACATGACAAACTCAATTTTCTCAAATGGAAATCAGACTTTTTCTTTACAGAATCATGTTAAATTATGTATTACTTTTTTATGTTGCAGTGTAGGGGGCCCTGGGGCCCCAATTCTTGTGTTGTAATGAAAAGTCTGGATATCCCAAAATATCTTAATAAAAAAGCAATTCTGCTGAACACATTGATTTTAGAAGTTTCATGCATTCAAATCATTTATCACATGAGGTATCATGAGTAAGCTCCATGGTGCCTAAGTGCTACACAAACTTAATTTTTTCGAACAGAAACCATACTTTTCTTCACAGAATTGTGTTAAGCAGAAAAAAATCTGCTTTAAATCATGCATTGTTTTTTTTATTTTGCAGTGTTGGGGTTCCCAGGGGCCCAACTCTTATGTTGTATTAAAAAATCTGGATATCCCAAAATATCTAAAAAAAATCCCAATGAACACATTAATTTTATAAAAGTTTTATACATTTAAATGATATATCAGATTAATTCCATAAATAGCCCCCCCCCCCCCCCCCCCAAAACCGACATGTAACACAAAGTCAGTTTTTTTCAAACAGAAACCATAATTTTTCTTCACAAAATCATGTTAAGTGGAAAAAAATCGGTTTTAAATCAACTATTGCTTTTTTTTTTTTTTTTCCAGGGTAGGGAGACCAGGGCCCCAATTTTTATGTTGTAACAAAATATGGATATCTGAAAATATCTCAGTAAAAAAGCATTTGTGCCAGATATATTGATTTCCAAAGTTTCATGCATTCAAATGATCTGTCATATAAAGTGCCAGAAATACACGCCTGGGGCCTCCGTTAGCCCTACATGACGCAGACTTAATTTTTTCAAATAAACTGTACATTTCTTCACAAAATTGTGTTACGTGGAAAAAAAAAAATGTTTTAAATCATATATTGCTTTTTTTATTTTGCAGCGGCATAGGGGATGAGTATCCCGGGATCCTGATTCTTATGCTTTAATAAAAAATCCAAATATCCCAGAAAATAAAAGCAATTTCGCTGAACACATTTATTAAAAAAATTTTGTACATTCAAATGATATCTATTAGATGAAATATTATAGGTGGGCCATCCCCACTTGATACAAACTCAATTTTTTCAGATGGAAAACATTCATTTCATCACAGAATCATGTTGAGCAGAAAAAAACTGTTTTAAACCCCTTTTTTTTTTTTTTTTTTGTGCAGAGTAGGGTTTCTAGGGACCCAATTCTTATTTCGTAATAAAAAATCTGGAAATATCTGAAAATAAAAAGAATTCCTCTGAACACATTGATTTCAAAAGTAATCTTGTATTTGAATGATCTATGAGATAAAGCATCATAGGCCCTCAGTGGCTCCACATGACACAAACTCTTTTTTTTTTTTTTTTCAAATTGTTCACATTTTCTGCTTGGGAAAGCTTTTCTTTTTGATGCCTATCAGAACGTGCTTTCTCCTTTATACTTTCTGCTGCTTTCCTCTCCCCGGCCCCAATTTTTTTTTTTTTTTTTTTTTCCTATTTTCTATTATTTGTTAGATTCATTCTTAAAAATAATATTTTGTGTTAAGAATTAATTGTTGAATATCAATATGGTTTTCATAACCAACAATGGGATAAACAGTTACTTTTCAGAAATAGGTTACTTCGTTCCATACTACCTTTGGTAATAAGTTCTTATAACATATTATTTTTATAACCTATTATTATTTAGTTTATGTATAGCTAATGTCTTTCTAATCCTTTTGGGATGTACAATATATACATGTGTCTTGCATAGTGGATGCGGTTTATGTTTTTGAGTTCCAATGCTTTTGAAGAGTAATCTTTACTTAACACTAAAACTTCCTGCAAATAAATAAATAAATAAATAAAAATAAAACACGCTGATATAAAATAGTGGTAGAGTCAAAATTTTAAGTTTTATACAAACGTTCGTCCAAGTGAATAAGTTTAAGATTCTGTTAAATTAAGTCCTTCCATTTAAACACGAAAACAGAATATATCAAATGATATCAAGTAACACGTATATGAATGCCGTTTTCTGTAAAAAAAAATGCTCATATTATATGCCATATAATTAAGAATTAAATAAATATTAATAACAAATCTTTAAAAAACATCTTTAAGGCATCCCAAATTTTAAACTACCGCGTAATTGTCTCTTTTGATTTTCGAAAGAACTTGAACATTCCAGATTGACAAGAAAATTGATATTTTTTAATCCTATATAGCAAACAGTCATTCTGAATATGTTTTTTAAAATTAGAAACACTTGCTTTAAAATATAAATTTTGCTTACAAAAACTGCATAAAATGATTTATTTTCTCAGACATTTAATTTTAACATACTACCATATTTAACTATTCTTAACACCTTTACTTATTTTAAATCATTAAAAATAGTCTCAAGAAAAAATCAGATTAAAAAAAAAGAAAAAGAACAGCTAAAAAATAAATAAATAAATATTCAATTTTTTAATCAAATTAATCTTGATAAAACCACAATAAATGAATGCTCACCAACACTACCAGGATGTCATATGTGATTACACATTTTCAATTCCAGCTGCTATAAGCAATTTCAAATATAAACAAACACTCTCCAGATTTATAAAACACCCTGTGTGTATATATATATGTACTTTAGAACTTGAAATGTTTTAAAAATAGTATATAGATTATAGTTTTAAAAGGGTAATAAAAATTATAGTTCTGTTATTCAAAAAAAAAAAAAAAAGCAACAGTTATTAATATAACTTATTTCTTTAAGTATCATTAATAGCATTTCAATAAATATTGTTATTTTTCTGTAGTAAAACTTTGATTATCTGGTTTGCTTTTAAATTCTTTTTAAGCTAAAAAAAGTTGCTTGTTTCTAGATTAATTTTGTAATTTTTTTTAGCCTAAAATGTAGCTTACAGAAAATATTTGTATATAAGATATTAAAGAATAATACCTTTTAAAAAAAGAGACACACATTTTTAAAATATAATACTTTTAATTCAAAGTTTCATTTGTTTAAGATGAAGGTTTGAATACTTAAAAAGGATAAATATCTGGTTCAAAAGGAGAAACAGGTGAGTCAGTTAACTGTTAGAGATTCTAGTCAGAACATCTATGATGCTTGCCTCTAAACTAAATATGGCAAGATTTTCTTGAAACAGTTGTTTGCTTAATCTGAGGGGATTTTTTTATTTTTCTAATCCTTACATTAATTGTATGTTATAGAGATAAGACGGGCTCAGCCCGAGCCCGATCGGGCTCCAGGCGGGCTCGGATTCAAGCGAAAAGTTCTGTTTCTTTTATTCTTCACTAACTGGAAAATGTAAAAAAAAAAAAAAAAAAAAAAAAAAATCTGGCAGTTGCTATATGGGAAATAAGCATGCTGTTTCTTTCATGAAGAAAATATTTTGCAGTTTCTTGTAAAGTTAATTTTAAATAGATAAGGGATATATTGTTATTCTGACATCGCATCTACGATCTGTGCCTTGTCCCGTCTCCCGTGGTGGTCAATGTTAGTAAAATGGACACACCGCGGGGTATCTCTCCCTAGTTGTTTCTCGACTTCTTTGCTTGTTATTTGGGGTAGAGTCCTGCATCGAGTCGGGTCAACTAAATATTTTTCTTGTGGGTCCGGTTCGGATCGGGTTGACTGATTTATTTTTACGTTGGGTTCGGGTTTAGTTTTCAGCTAGTCGGGTCTACTTGAGAACATCTTTCAAAAAACTTTTACCTTAATAATTAGAAATGTTTTTGCGTCCACTTTCAATATCAGGCTTGAGCTCTGGCTCTGATCACACAAAATTTTTCGGGCTTGGGCGAGCTCAGTTCAAAAATGTTTTGGGCCCTGGTGGGCTCTGATTGCCAAAATAGAGCCTGAACTCACCTCTAGTATGTTACTATTGCATAAATTTAAAATGATGGTTAATCAGTGACTAATTAGCTTTCTGATTCACCCTTTTTTACTACAAATTTCAAATGTGTTATAAAAATAAATGTTCAAAATTGCTAAGATATAGACATTAAAAACTTAATCACAAAGAAATGTGGGAATATCCCCTCCATTTTTTCTTCACCCTTAGATTTGCCTTTATTCATTGCTTGTCTACATTTGACTCCAAGTCTAGGTCGACAGGAATGTATAGAACCAACACAAGAAAATAAAGGACATGTGCCTATTTATAGAATTATGAGACAAAAATAATAACTGTACTTTATGGAATGAAAGTGTAGTATTCTGATTTATGAACTTTATAAGCCCCACTGATTTGGTGATTCTTTTATTTTTTTTTTGCAGCAAAGAAACACATATAAGTTCATTTTTATGTTGTATGAAAATTTTCAACTTAAATTCAAGAAGTTTTCACAGCTTCTTATTATGAAGCATAAACAAAATTGTATTTAATAGAAAGCTAGGACAAAGCACCGTTTTATTCCGTAAATAATTATAATCCCGTTGTGAGAATTTAAGAGTAATTACTCTTAAGCTTTATTAAAAAGTATTACACAACTAAAAATGCATTTCTCTAAATTTCTAGTTATATTCCCTAATGTATCTGAATATTTTTGTAGGATCCTGCAAACCAATCATTGGTGCTAATCATATCAAGTAGTATAATCATAATCTACATGCTTATGTATGTAGTTTAAATTAGTATTAAAAAATCACAAAAAATGTTGATGTAGAAAAATAGTGAAAGTTTAATAAAGAATTTGATTAATATTTTATATTGAAATGGATTATAAATGACATCATTTAAACAATGTTCAAAAGATTACAATTAAACTCTTTAAGAATGTTACAAGTTGGTTCAAAATTAATTAAATGTAATAAACTCTTTTTTTTTTTTTTTTTTTTTAATAGTGGATAGGGCTATTTAAATTTATATTTATTTGCTTATTTATTTTTCTGAAAATGTTCGTTTATGCAAGCACATACTATCATGATGTTTTAAATTGATATTTAATGATGCTTACAACTAAAAAATATAATATTGTTTTTTATGATGAAACATAATTAAATTTACATTTACTTAATTTATATGTTAGAAAATAAGATGTTAATATTAAGGATAACAGAATGTGGTTTTGTAAAATTTTTGTTTCTTATAAACAAAAGATGATTATATTGTAGTCTTAAATTAAATATATATATATCTAATATTAAGGATAACAAAATATGGTTTTGTAAAATTTTCTTATAAAGAAAAGATGATCCTATTGTAGTTCTTAAATTAAGATATATATGTGTATATATTTGATACACCAAATTCCAGCCCTAACAACACATCTTCTCCGAAAGGCATCCTCAGGATGTCCTGTGGATAAAAGGGAAATCCTATGAACCTCCTCGGAATGTTCTGTGGACAAGTGTGTTGTTAGGGAGGGAATCTGTATGAACCAGAACTTTGAGTTTGAGCTTTATTAGTCTGCTCATTAAAATTTTGTTCAAGAGATATACCTTCATAATACTTGAAAAATTGAAAGTTTGTTTAAAAAAAGATTAAATTCGAGAAGCTAAAATCATAGTTATCAGTTTTAGGGATAAAAATATTCTATTGAAATCTCCTGTTTGCTTCTTTTTAAAAAACTGATTTTAACCCTCTCACCAAAGATTTTATTCCTTCATGAAGTTCCAGTTATGTGCCTTCAAAGCACATAATATTAATTGCTTACAATTATGCATATTCAGTATCGTTTTAAAGTGAGAAGTTTTACTGCAAAGATTTATCTTCATAATAATATAAGCTAAGTTTTCAATTTTATGTTAAATTTATGTTAAAAATATGTTTTTTTTAATTTGAGGGCTGGTTAAAAAAAAAAAAAAAAAAAAAAAAATCTGGTAATGTTTATATATATATATATATATATATATATTATTTGTTTGTTTAAGGGCTGATTTAAAAAAAAAAAAAAAAAAAAAAAAAAAAACTATACAAATCATGTATATAATTAACAAGGATTAATATGTCAAAAATTTTATAGTATTATAAATGTAATTCAAAGAGCATTTTATATTTATTTATTTTTAATATTTATTATGAGAAACTTAGAAAAAATTATAATTGTTTATAATTTTTATTTACAATGATCCATTGATTTTTATTAGCATTTGAATCACATTATGTTTATTAAAATTATTATTTTAAGAATGGATTAGAAAATCTTTTCATAGTTATAATCCTTGTTACTTTATGAGAAAGATTTCATCTATACCTATATGTATATGTTATATTAAGAAAGAAGTTTTAGAATTATATGTTATCTAATGAATGTTTTTTGTTTAATAAAAATTTATAAAATTAATCAAATAATATATTTTTGCTGCTGTTATTATTTTTTGAGATTTAAATTTTTTTCAAATGCTACTACTCATCATTCCACATGTTTGGTAGTTTAGTAATGCAATTTTCTAGTCATAATATTTTGTTTTTATATTTCTTCTTTAGTATAATTTTTTTTTTTTTTTTTTTTACTTTTAACTGTTTTTAAATTATTTATATATAAGTATTTTTTCATGTTAATGTCTTTTATTTATACGTAGTTTTAATGTTCTTGTTTACATGTGAGTTGTTCACATATAGACTTTTCTAGTTTATCTTTTATTCTAGTTAGCTTTTGAATATGCTTTTTGTTACCTGAGATTATTTTATTTGCACATTTACTCAATTAAATGGAATTCTGTATACACATTTTCTGAAGACTCAGGCTTTTGGATAGATTTTCTGTGATTTACATTTTGTTTCATGCTTTGCATTTATTAGAATTTTTTTTTGTGATAACATTTTTTAAATTTCACAGATAGCAATTATCATTGCTTTTATATATTAAAACAAATCTTCATATATATTATAGAATTTTAATAAAGATGTTTTTTGCTCATCATTTGAAGATGAGGCGATTTATTAATATGCAAAACTTTAATAAATAAACTGCATATAAAGTTTAGATTTGATATGAAATATGCTGTTCATATAAATATTAATAAATCGTATTGTCTATAAATTTATTTACTCAAATTAAGATAGAATATTTTAAACAAAAATTTTAAATTTACTCCTTGTTTTTTATATAAGATTAAATTGTTCTCTCCCCCCACCCCTTTAAAAAAAAATCCAATTTTATATGAAACCGTTTAATTTATATTATTTTTAATTGATCAATTTATATTATCCTTAAAATAAATACAAATTAATTCATGTTCAAATGGAGATTTTTTTTTTTTTTTTTTTTTTTTTTTTGCCCTGGTCAACAGAAGAAAATTCTTTATTGAAATATTCATTTCTTAAATTATTACTTTTGCCCTTGTTTGTTATGAATTGAAAAACAAATATATAAATAACAATATCTGTAATATTTCTTGGGAAAAAAAAAACAGTGTATGAATTAGTATTGACATATTAAATAAGGTAGCCACTAATTAATTTGTTGTTGGTGGTGATGGTGTGTATGTGGGGGGGGGGGGGGGAGAGATATAACTTTTATATAAAAAAGCTTTTATGCGCTCATTTAGGAAAATGATTTTTTATAATATTCATGTCAGAAAATGTAGAATTTTTTCTTCTGCATGGAACATTTATAGATAGTGAGTACATATATAGTTTTAATGTAATATAATTTTTTTAATATTAGAAGATTTTTTTTTTTTTTTTAAATTTATAAATCATTGTTATTCTTTTAAGAGGTAAATTAAATAACTAATCTGATAAGCAAATTATTTGTTATACGCTAGTTTTATATAGAAGGAAACAAAGTTACATGATAATAAACTTGCCTAATAATTTTGTATTCATATGCAATTAAATCATATTTATGTATTCCATGTTTTAAAAAGTACATTTAGAATATTATATGTTATTTCACATTTGTGTCAACATTCTTCATTTTTTATTTATTTTATTATTTTGAATTCCATGATTAAAATATATTTCTTTAATAGAATTTATGTGATGAATTAAGAATGCATATAGATATTTTTAAGTGCTTGCAACATAATTGTGAAAAGTACTTCAAATCGATGTGATAAATATTTGTAATAAGCTTTTGCTTTTTGTATATTTTTAGAAACGTTTCAATTTTGTTCCATTATGGCTTATATCTTGCATATAAATAAAGCCTAATTTATCTATGAATATACGTACTGTATGAAATGTACATATATATACTTTTTAAATTTATATTCATGATAATATAACTGAATTATTTGTTACCTTTTTTTCCCCTCTCTCTGTTGTTTTGAAGTCAAAGCAAAAAAAAAAAAAAAAAAAAAAAAAAAAAGGCTTAAAAGAGTAAAATACTAAGAACTTCTTAAGATTTTAAACCCTGTTATTAAAATAAATTATAATCAAAAATATTATATATTTACTCAGTTGGTACTTTTTCTGATGACTATATTTATAGTCTTTAAATTTAAAAAGTGCAAACAGATTTAACCCCTTAACACTTTTGCCAGAATATTGCTTAGATGCTGTAAAAGATCACTTTTTCTGATTTGTCCATACACTGCTCGGACATTTTATTTTTCTATGCCTATTCAATGTTTTTTTTTTTTTTTTCTTTTCCAGCTTTTAAACTTTTTATTGTTTGCTATGTTTCTAATAGTTCTAATGCTTCTACTAGTTCACTAAAGATTGGAATTCAAAAACATGCATACACTAGTTTTAATTATATCAGGTTTTACTGCTTTTTATTTATACAGGAGGAGAAGTAAATTTAGCTTACACTTTATGTAGTGTATCACATGTTTCAAATACTATTTTCTTTTAATTTTGTGTTAAAATGGAAGAGGAAGATGTGACCATGAGCATCTCCATAACAGAATATAATTCTGCTATTGGATCAGATACCAGATTTATCAAAATTTATCATGCTAAAGCTGAATTTTGAAATTAAATAAAAATATGTATTGTAAAAATATTTGAAATAATTGTGGATTCTTTCCTCAAACCCATTTCTGACACGTATTCTTAACAATTCTTTATCAGAAAAGCCAACTTTAAGTGAAAATACTAATTTTTCACTATAATTAAAATTATCATAAATTGTTAAATTCAATATTTGTAACAGTTTTAATTACTGGTTTGGATTTGTATAAACTATTTGAATACAAAAATGTTGTTTATTTTTGGGCACAATATGGCTGAAAAAAGAAACTGTTAAGGGGTTACACTTGCATAACAATAGCTCAGTATGTAACAAGCTAATGATAAAAAGTTTCAATTTCTAATTTTCAAATAGGATAATCATCTTATTTATTTAACCATCTAAGAACTAGTTTTAAAAGAAATAAAAATAAATTTTATGTATAAATCAAATTTAAATAGCTTTTATAAATGGTATAGACGTTAGAAATTTTACTGATAGATGAAAAGTCTGTGACTTAATTGCTGTTTGGGTATATTGATTGATTACGTTATTGATTTCAGTATTTATTTATTTTATATTAACACCACATTTAATAAAATATCTTGATATTTTTGTTAATCTTTTAGAAAACAAGTAGTCTATTAGTCTATAGAGAAGTGGAAAAAAAAAAAAAAAAAAAAAAAAAAAAAAACTTAAAATTAGTTTTCTGCAATTTTATACACAGTATAAAATTGTGTTTTATGTGTGTAAACTTATTTTTCTACTTTGGATTCTGAAATTTTATCAGTGCTTCAGCATATTTTTTTTTTTTTTTTTTTCCTAATATGTTTATTTCATAATCAGTTTCTTTAAGCATAGGTGATTCAGAAAAGATTTTACACATGCATGCTCATTTGATTAAAAAAAATTTTTAGGCCTTAAAAAAAAAAAAAAGTTTATTTTTGTGTTTACAATTAAAAATCCTTTTATTATACTCAGTATCACCAACTATACTCCTTCTCTTTAACTAATACAATTATTATTTCATAATGAATAGCATTATTAAATGAAAGAAAAAAGATGTTAGTATTTATTATTAAAGTAATAAATACTAACAAGTTAAAAAAAAAAAAGTGTGAAAAAACATAGATAATTTTTTTTAACAGTATAAAACATTAATTTTAATGTAAAAAAGTATTTGTAATACCTTTGTATTTATCATTTTTTTAATATAATTTTTTTACTTGAAAGGGTCTAATTTAGTTTTACTTAATGTATCATTAATATAATCACTTATCTGATTAAACGAGAATATCATTCAAAAAATTTTTTTTTACCGTAGTCAGTATAAATTTGTTTCATACAATTATAACTGTATTCTGATGTAAACATACTGTATGTACCTATGGTTAAATATATATGTACCCAAATAATTAATATCAATGTTTGAAAACATCCATATCAGAGAAAAGCAAGAAAGAAACAGCAAATTATTATTATTATATATATATTTTTAGACTATAAACAATAAATTACAAACACTAAATTTGAAGCATATTTTTGTACACTTGAAGTACACAACACACATACATGGTTAAAAATTATTATTAATCTATTTTCACAATTTTCACTTTTTAACTTAGTGTATTAATAATTACATTTTTAATTCTTTTTAAAATGACTAACCAACTGTGTGACAATGAAAATTTCCTTTATTTCATAATTTTAAAAAGTTGTTCATGATTTTTAGATGAAATATTAATTTTTATTTGGTTTTCTGATTTGGGTCAGGTTTTGGATGTAAAACAGTCATGTTTGAGGCTTAAAGAAATTGTGTGCTGGTAGTCAAAATTTTGTATTATAGATTTGCAGGGCCCGCATTAAGCATTCGCCACCTCGCCAAATGCGAACAAATCAGAAAATTGGCGATAAAATTTTTATTTTTGCGAAAATGTTGGCGAACGATTTATTTTTCACCAACGATTTAGTTTTCTCACAAGGATTTAAAAAAAAAAAATCCAAATTTTTGTAAATAAATAAATTGACCGAAACATAAGTTGTAAAACAATGTGTGCCGAGTTTTCATTTTTTCATAACACGCTCATTCCAGATTCCAGCAAAATAAACAAAAGCATCAACGTGCGTACAGTTACAGTCAGCCTATGTTCGCGCTTCCGTCTCCGTCTGCCGCCTTGAATTCTTTCTTCTACCTCCATGTTCACGGAGGGATGGTTTCTCGTTTCTCCTTTGCGTTGATTTACTGCACTGCACATTCTGCCTTGTGCATGACGTCACATCCCACGTGCGCCGCTCTTCTCTTTGCATGCTTGTAAATGAAATACGTCGGTCGCACCGAGCCGAGATCATCTCGTTTCAGTTTTATCGTTTTAGCATCGTTTCTTGAAATTTGTTTTATTTTTAATGTGTTTTGAACACAAAAATCAAAATAGTGAAATGATACTTAAGGACATTTTAGATTATTAACTTAAAATAACGATTGAAATATTAACAGAAAATATGTATGATGGCTCGAAGGCTATACTAGCCATTACTAGTTTTTTTACCAAAACATCTGGTTCAAATGCTTCTCAATCACTTCAGAAAGAAGGTGTGAAGACAAAAAAATACAATCAACAGACACATTGAATCAGCCATCTCGGAAAATTCAGTCTAGGGTGTTTACAAAATATAAATGCTATATTTCTATACATTTTTGCCGTTCAAATACTTAATAAAAATAAAATGACATAAAATCTACAAAATTGGATTACGGTCATAAAATGAAAGTAAAACTGTTTTTAAAAATAATGTAGCAGCAATTATGAATTTGGAAAATCATAACAGTTCTGGCAAGTTGGCAGCAATAAAGTGTAATTAACCATGAATATGCAATTAATATTAAAATCAATTAAATTGGTATATTATGTTGAATTATAAGCACCTGTTGTTTTAAATGAGTTTTATGCACCGTAGTTTTACTGTACATTGTAAAAATTTCGTGTATAAAATGTGGCTAACACTTTTAAAAATTGGCTAATGATTTTTCAATTTGGCTAATTTATTGGCTAACAATTTGAAATCCTTAGCGCGGGCCCTGGATTTGGGTCGCTGAGAGTTTTTTTTATTAGGTATGAATTCATTTAAAATGAATTGCTCAGGTTGGGTTAAGTCTGACACATGCAGGGACGATCGCCATGACTGGCAATGATATAAAACTTTAAAAAACTCACTTTTTTAAATTACATTATTTTAAACAATTACTTGAAATTTATTTAAAATTTACTTCTAAGCAGTGCGTATGACCTGATTGAGATTTCCTAATGAATTTGCATTGCGCTCAACATGTTTTATCAAACAAATATGTATTATTTGTGAGTTGAGGAGCAACCATTCAAACAGTGTTTTCTCAGAAAAAGAAAAAAAAAAAGAGTTAGTAATTTTATTTTAAGCTTAACATAAAATAGAATGTCTACATATCTTCCTAATAACTAATAATACATCTAAACAAGCAATAATTAGGGTTTAAGTTTAGTTATTTTTTAATTTATTACTTTTTAAGTTTTCTGAAAAATTGTATTCTAAGGAGAAAACATGGTTTGAATGTTTGCTCCTCAGTTATCATAAATTCCTGTAATGTGTGTCAGATAATTAAAAATGTTTCGTTACTGATTTTGAAGCTACCTAATACATTATACTTGAGTGATTTTAAACTGAAATTTAACATTTGTTTTAATTATTCACAGAAGACAGTGAAAACAAATAAAAATTAATATCAGTCATTTAGAATTTTTGGCGCTTATGATTTTAAAAAAAATCATTTGTGAAATAAAATGGAGCAAACTTCTTTTTTGCAAAAAACTATTTATAAAAGTTGTTTTTTTTTTTTTTTTTTAACTCATGTTATTTGGAATCCTAAGAAAAGTCTATTATTATTATTCAGTTTGAAATAAGGAAATGGTGGATACCCATTAGGCTAAAATTATCTCTTTACTACTCAAAAATATATATTAGTTAAAAATATTTTTAAAATTCTAGTATAATTTTAAACTTAATAGGCTTACAAATATGCAGGTAATTTTGCAGTTTTTTTTTTTTTTAAATACCTAAATGATTTTCTAATTTAATGTGAACTGTCATAGTTTAACACTGTCTTTTCAAAATATTATTTATCAGTAATACATATATATTTTTCTCTTTTGTAAAATATTAAACCTGTTAATAATTCAACAATTCCTGTTCAACAATTTTTATATGTTCTTGTCAAATTTTTAACTATGCTTTGTAAAAATTATCTATGCTTTCAGATGAAATTAATCTGATATTTTTTTACAAAAATGTATACATTGTATATACATTAGTGTTATAAAGATAGTACATGTAAATCTATAGCACTAAATTAGAATCTAGGTGTTTCTTATCAAAAATTAGAATGTTAGTTTATGAACAAGACAAATATTTAAATGACTGATATATGGATTAATAAACTTGAAATGTGGAAATATAATAATCAATAACTTCTGTTTACAAAAGTAATCTTAATTGTTCAGTATTCATATATTAATATAAATGTTGGCCACTTAATTATAAAAGCATCCTGCAAAATTTTTATATATTTAATGTTTATTTGTTTGCTTTTAATTTATTTTTCAAGAGTAGGATATTTTTTGTTATGACATTAATGGATATTGTAGCATATCTTAATTTTTTTTTCAAGGTAAAGCATATTAAATGAAGCCAATATATTTGCAATAGTAGATCAGAATCTCATATGAATAAAAGCTAAGATCTTTTGATAGTCCTCCACAGAGGGCATTCAACTGAAACCTAGGAACCACATGTAGTCAATTCATCAAACATTCAGCTTAATTCAGGATTGAAATTTATCATTTTTATATATTCAAAATAAAAGTTTTAGCAAGTGAATTTTCAAATGAATCCAAAACATAAATAAATAAAAATAATAATGGGAGTTACATTTAAATAGGAAAGGTTGTGATGGAAAAATGTGATACAAACTGTAATCTTATGCAAAATTAATCAACATTAAGTTTTGTAATGTTTACCGTATGTTTATGCAGTTTATTTTATTTTATTTATTTATTTTCCATTTGTTTCATAGGTAAAAAAAAAAAAAAAAAAAAATCAAATTAGTAAGTACTAATTTGTGATTCTGGAAACAAAATTCTGCTAATTTTATATTTTATCTTGTTTATAAACTTTTTTTTTTTAAGAGATAGCTAATAGCTTTTCAGTTTTAATAAGTATAGTTATGCAAAGTGGTCAGAAGTTATTCAAATTACAAATATGAAAAACTTTAAAACTTGACTGTATTACAAAAATGTAATGAAATATAAATTTCCAATTTATCCACTATTTTCTTTTAACCCTGCTATTCTGTTCTGATCTGTTTGACATTTCCTATGAAAAAGGCAGTATAGAAATATTTTTTTGGCATTTGTGATTTTATTAGTTAAGAATATATGTTATTTCCCTGAAAAGATTTTAATTTTATTTATGTATCTTCTATATATAATTTAAAATCCTACTAATGTACAGTGGCATAGCGAGGGTGGGGCGGAGGGGGCAGTCTTCCCTGGGCCTCTGATGAAACTTAAGTTTTAATTATATGTATCTGGTAAAGTTACTGTGCCATTATTTTGACTGAAATATTCACTTCAATTTTAGTTTAACCCTTTCGCTATCAGCATCACATATATGTAACGATCCAATTTTCTTACCTTAGCCCAGCGTCACAAATATGTGACGGGTGTTCATTATCAGTTTGTGATAATTGCTTGCACAAATGGTGTTGCACACAGGCGGGTTATGTTATAAAACAATAAAATAGATACAGGATGTTATTGGTCTTAGTTAGAATGTTATAGGTACATCCCACAAAAATAAATGACAATTGGTATCACATTTAAATAATAAAACGACTGGGCTGTCGTAGCAGTTTTTTGTCTGAGGCTCTGGTAGCGAAAGGGTTAAGCATTAGATTTTGGTCTAAAGAGCCCTATTGTACAAATGTGACTATAGAGCGAGAACTGCAAAACCAAAAGAACACATTTATGCAAAGTCTGATTAAGGTAGTGCAGGCGGAGAAAATGCATTTGTCCCGCATGTTGAGTTGGGCTTCTGAATCTATCTTAAAACTTACTTCAATGCCTTTTTATAAGTTTTAGTGAAGAATTCAAATGGGACAGCCTGTTAGGGAAGGGTCTCTTGTTGGGGGAAGGGCCCAGTGAGACTTTCACCCTGGGCCTCAAGAACTGTAGGTTCACAACTGTTAATGTATTGTACAGAAAATGGAAACATTACAGCAGGGTTATACAAGACTTTTAAGGGTTTGTCATTATTCCTTTATAAATCATCAGTTTAAACTGTAATTTCACAGACAATAAAAGACTAGGAGCAGTTTTCATCTGCAGTTACTTTAAAAACTGCCTAATTTGTTATAAAAACTTTTTTATTTTTCAGAAACATGAAAAAGTCATTATTTAAGAGCTTTAAATCTCTTCAGCAAGCAAAAATAATATTTTTACATATGGAAAGCAATTGAAGAGTCATTGTCAGCACTAAAATTAGTTAATTGTTGTATTAGATTGTAATATGTATAGAACATAGAGCTCAAGTTATATTTTTAGATTTAGAGAAAAAAAATCATATGATACACTTATCAAGATTTTTAATTTTATAATTAATGAATAAACATATTCTATAGTGATAATGTATGAATAATTAATAACCATTTTCTTTATCGTTTTTGTAAACCATTTTAAATATAGAAATGGAATCATTTTGTATATTGTGTGTTTGAATGCTAATTCAAGAAGAGTTATTTTTACCATAAATTAGTATTGTCTGGAGAAGAAATGAATGGAATCATGGTAAGCATTTTTAATGTCTAAGAAACTTTCTTTTAATTTTTAGCCATACCATTTAGAAATGTTGCAAAGTTAAATATCCTTAAGATTTTTAATATAATTATTATTTATGTATGTGTGTGTGCGTGTTTTTAAGTGGCTAGCAATCTGAAAAAATCTAGAAATAAAAAAAAAGTCAGGGAATTTGATTAAAATTTGTAAAAGTCTGGAAATATGGACTATAAATCTTGAAAGAATATCATGAAATTTCAATTACACTTAAGAAATTTCAGACAAGAAAAAATGTCAATTTATGAAAAGTTATGCCAAAAGGGAAGAAAAAGATGCAGAAAAGTCAAGGAAAGTTATGCTCATTTATCTGGGAAAAGTCAAGAAAAATCAAAATAATCAGATGCTAGCTGCCCTGTATTTAAAATAAAATCTAAAAGATTTTTTTTTTTTATAATATTGATGATAATACAAATAAAATAAGAATTAAGTTATAATATTTCCACTTATCACTCTTTATATTAGCAGTGAAGCTCATTGTATTGTATTACAATTAATTCAGGGCCTGATTTCCCAAGGAGCAAACTGGGCAAGTGCCCAGGTCCCCATTTATATGGGGTTCCCCAAATCTGCTGTCTTTTGAAATTTAAAGCATTTTACAAAATTCACTTTGAGCACTTCATTATAGAAGGGGGCCCCCAGTTGGTGATTTTGCCCTGGGTCCCCACTTCTTTAACTCAGTCCTTGAATTAATTTGGTGTATGATTATTACTGCTTATGAATTTCTTATAGTTTAACCTAAAACAGTTTTAGTGTTATTTTTTGATTTCATCATACATATAATATATAAACATTGCAATGATATCAAGATACATTGCATGACAATTACTTGCTTCTAAAATTACATTTTTAATTTCTTTTCAAGTAGCAGTATTTTTTTAAATACATGACAAAAGTTTATTGAGTATAGATAATAATATTATGAAATAAAATTGTTAAACGATTTAAATATTATATAATATTGAGAAAGAAAGCAAGAAAAGAAGGACATCTAATCGATTTTCATTATTATAATTCAACTGTAAGTTTTTCTTGCTTTAATATAAATATATAATCATTCTTTTCAAATTTTTTGATAATTGTGTGTGTACAAAACCTATTTTCAGAAATATCTTCAAGTAAAACTATATTATTTCAATATTATTTTATTACAAGGAAGTTTTTTTTTTTTTTTGGTAAAAATGATCTCAGTTTTTACAGTATATCAGTTTTTACAGTATAGGAATATCTGTTAGATAAATTTTTAAATTGGGTACTTCATTTTTATTCAATTGAATAAAGAAATATTTCTGTAATTTAAAAACTTATAATAATATAATTATCATACTGTATTATAAAATAATATTTTCCCTTGAATTGCAACATGTTAAAGTATTTCTTTGGAGATATTTTTTAGATTTGAAATTTAAATTTCATCATGTAATGTTTGATTTACTGTATCATTTTAAAAAGAATATTTTTAATAATACAGTATTACTGTATTATTAAAAGAAAAAAATGTTTTGCATGGCATTGTACAATATCCTATATGTTTAATTAAAGAAAAGCACATTCTAAGTTTACATGTATTTTTATTTTAAAAATTGTACACATTCAGATATATGTTACATCATGCAAGTGAAGTTTTTATGTTTACTGGTGCTAAAATGTAGAAACAACCTTCCCTGTATTTCCAAATGAAAAAAATATTACATAATATTGTTTTCGATTAAATGATTGAATATATTGTACATTTATATATGGAAAATAAACAATCTTTTTAAAGTGATTTATTTCTTTGATAGTAATTTTATAACAAAAATCTTTAAAAGTTTTAATCTTTTTTTCAATTTAGTAAATACTTTTTAAAAATAAAAAAAATCCTTTAATATACTTGTTTTAAAATTAAAATTGTGCATATTTTACACATGAGGGGAAATAAAAGTAAAATTTATAAAGAAAAGTAATTTGAATCATGTTTTCAGATTTAACCAGTACAATAATATTTATGTACATACACATACACATAAGAATTCACATAAAACCAAATAAATGCTATTTGAACCTGTTTGATAATTTATTTTCCAATTTATTACAGTTATTAAAAAAGAATTAAAATGATTTAACACTTGATAATATGCTTTGCTCTCAGGAATTTCAGAAACATGAAGCTGCAGTTTGCAGTTTCATTCTATGTAGCCTGAGTGATACAGGTGTATTAGATTTTCTAGATTTTTTATTTATTTGTTGAATATATATATTCCCTAAAACACAGCCAAATTTCTTTTCTTGTGGCTTAACATTAGGGAAGTACTTTTACAGTTTATTTTATTTTGAATGTTTTAGATATAAATTCTTAAAGTAGGAAAGAAATTCTAGATGAAAAATATATATTCGGCATAAGTGTTTATAAAAAGTTTGAGTAAAATAATAAATGACATGAAAAAAAAAAAATTCTTAAAAAGAAAAAATATGGATGACCAGTACAAATGTTTTATACTACTGTTTCAAAGTTCAATAAAAAAGCTTATTATTTCTGTGCAAAATTGTAATGTGAAACAGTTGTAGTAACACGTGCTGTTTTTCACTCTTTGTGTGACATATGTTTGTTTTCAATCTGAAATTAATAGGTAAGTTTATAATTCAGTTTAGCTTTCAAGTAGTTTTATATATATATAAAAGTCTGTTTATTTGAGATGCATTTTTTATAGACAAAAATTAACAAAGAAGAAATGATTTAGGGAAATCTAACATCATTATTTAAAAATACAGTCATGTACTAGTAGATGAAAGTGCCTCACATCACACTACACATTTGTTCTTCCCTACATTAGAGGTTCATCACTGGTGAGATTAGTGAATTATATGATTATTGAATATGTACTGGTAGATAAAAGTTTCTCATTCAGACTGCACATTTCCCTTGTCTTGTTTGAGATTAGTCACTTATAAGACTAATAAATTCTAAGATTACTGAGTGTATACTGGTAGATGTAAGAGTCTCAGTCCAGATTTCACAATTGTTTTTCTATACATTCCATGTTTGAGTCTTATGAAACCAGTGGATTCTAAGATTTTCTAACAAGTTGTTTTGAAAACAAAATCTTTTAAATGGATTTGTTTTTAATGTGTTTATGGTTTTTATGCACACTTGCTTGAACAATTCTTCTATTTAGTATTTTTTAATATCAATTGTGAAACTTATTAAGTTAAAAACTGAAAAGTTATATTCTTGGAAAGAATATAAAACTGCCTCTTTTTGATGTATTTTGATCTCCTTTTGATACTTCTGGTTGTATGCAAATGTGTAGGGTCTGTATTTGTGTAAAAAAGATAAAAGAACCTCTCCTATCCTCTTGCGATTTGATACAACCAGTCTAAGCCAGAGCAAATTAGTATATTTTTGCTTTTACTTTTAGGCCCTGATGAATATGGCAATCGACACAAGAGTCACTAAAATGTTCAGAAAAAGAGCTGCGCTTAAAAGAGTTGCTGAATTGCATTCATTCATAGTATGGTCATTGCAGTTGTAATAAGGATATCTTGACTTCATGTCTGATACTATGTTTCTTGCTTCTGAACGACCTCTCTCTCCACAGTTGGAATCCAGAGTGGTGGTTACACAGTTTTCATAGTGAACCATGGCACTGAAATAAATGAGTAAATAAATAGGAAAATATTTAATGGCAAAAAATCTTAATGAAATGCAATTATGTAATGTATGCAAGATGTTTTAAGAATATTCCAGTTAACAGAAAAGAACAGTTTTTTATATTTGTTAGTAGAGAATAACTGTCTTTGCAAAGTATGCAAGATGTTTTAAGAATATTCCAGTTAACAGAAAAGAACAGTTTTTTATATTTGTTAGTAGAGAATAACTGTCTTTGCAAAATCTTGGTGTATGATATTATCTCCTTCCTATTTCAAACTGAAATATGCTTAGAAAATAATTAAAATTTGCTAAACCATGGATTATTTTAGAAAGATCTTAATTGAAATAACTGAACATTAATTTTTTGGCATGATTCTAAGTTTAGCATTTTTTTTTAAAAGGAAAAATTCGTTAAAAATAAGGTTTATCATATAAAACATTGTTAATAGCTATTAGTAAAAAATGTAATATATATCTATACATGGTGTTTCAGTACTAAGTTTCAGAACTTTTAGAAGTAGGATCCTGACGATTCAGAATCATATAGCAATGTGGGGTGGGAATGCTTTTTTGATGTGGTGTTATACACAGATACATCAAAAATAAAAAGACTTCATGTAAGTGATATTTATTTTAATAAGGAATGTACATCACTTTATAATTAATGAGTATTGCATTGAAATTGATGGGTGAAATTTTGAACACTTTGTCCATGTTTCTTTTGTTCATTATTAAAACTAATACTAATCACTTACATAATGTATTTTTATTACTGATGTTTTTGTGTACACCACTGCATCAGGAAAGCACATCCCTTCATTGCTGTATAGTTCTGAATTGGCAAGATGCACTCCACCACTCCTAGAATTTCTGAAATGTGGTAGTGAAACACCCTGTGTTCGTGTATGTGTGTATATATGTACATACACATACACATATACCCTTAAGCTGTATTCTTTTATTGGAAGAGTATAATGATTTCTGGCCTGCTGATATTTAAAAAATGAAGATATCTGAAAATAAGAGAGACACATACCAGCATGTTTTATGATTCCTCATATCACTATCATTGTAGGTCTGTGCTTCTTTTTGTGACGAATAAAAATTTTCTCTGCACTCTTGCAAGGCGTATCTTGATTCAGATGAACAAGTTCCATCTGAAACAAAAACAGAATTATCTAGCATATTATATATACTAGCATAATTACCCTTAAAACATATGAAACTATTATACTATTAAAATTAGATTGTATATATGTCAGGCTTCCTTGCGAATCGATGAACACAGAAAGATGCGAAATAACCCAAAGATTCCAAACTGACCATTTAAATTAAATCATTCCAATCATTTATAAAGATATAAACTTAAAACGAAATTGTGTACAAGATAGGCAGCATAACGGACTACTGAAAGATGTCTGCCTACTGCCTGAAGTGGTTGGCATACTTGCCAACTCTCATTATGAACCGTACAATTTTTAGTACCCACCTTTTTTTTCACACCAATAATTTTTTAGAGTAATTTTAGTCTTATTTGATCGTAACAACATTTGGAGAGAATAACTCTAAAAATATAGTGGTGTGAGAAAAGGGGTGTTTTTTCAAGGGGCATTAACAATTGTACGGTTATTAATGAGATGGTTGGCAAGTATGAGTTGGGCAGCAAAATACAACTAGCGGCAGTGGGATAGATTAGAGAAACATTAAAGTCCAAAATTATATCTAATCACCAAAATCAAATTTTTTCATCAGAGAAAAGTATAACACTCAATAAAAAAAAAAAAAAAAAAAATTATACAATTCAAAAAAATATCTTAGGATTTTTTTTTTTTTTTTACTTTCTTCTGTATTCAATAGAAGAAAGTATTGGATTCGTAAAAATTTTCGAACTCTGATTTTTGATGGATTTACGTGTTTTGAAAGCTGTAGAACACAATTTGACCATTTTTAGAAAATGTCTGTCTGTCTGCACGTGTGTGTGTGTGACAAAAATTTGTGGCGACTGTATCTCAGATGCTACTGCACAGAATTTCATACAAATTGGTATGTAGTTACACATTGACATAAATTAGTGCCTATAAACTTTTGGTAAAAATTGTTCAACAGCTTGTGTTGCCATCCCGCTCTTTCTAAATTTTTAACATGGTGGTATAGGACAAAATTTTGTATAAATGTGCATAAAGAGAATTATTTTTTAATAATCATTATGAAATTTAAAAGAATTATTTGTAATAGAGATAGTCAACTGGGAAAAAAAAATGTATATTTAGGAGCCTCGCCTACCCCTGGGGGAGAAGACCCTCTCAAGGGGAGTAAATTTTCATGATGGGTATCTTTCAAAAGAGCTTGCCAACACCTTTAAAACGAATGGTTGAACCATCGATCTGTGATAATTTAATATAAAGTTATCGATTTTTTTCTTTTTTTCTTTTTTTTTTTTTATGTAATATTGAGAATAAAATTGACCTTTTTTGGATATTTAGTCTTATACTACACCTCTAGTATGGAAATCGTCTGCATCATGGAAGATATTTTTTTAAGTAATAATTTTAATAAATTATGTTTACTGGGTGAATTTGTATAGGAAAATATAGAAGAAAATCATGTGGTGGTCACAACATACTTTTGTGTGTGTGTGTTTAAAAAAAAAAAAAAAAAAAAAAAAAAAAATCAGTAACTTTATTTGAAATTATTACAGATGTGTGGTTCAACCATTCATTTTAAAAGAATGGCAAGTTCTTTTGAAAGGTACCCATATTGAAAATTTGCACACTGGGGAGGAGAAAGATACTCCATTCCTCCAGGGAGGGGAGCAATGCCCCTATTTATATGATGCATTTTTTTTTCTAATTTACTATTACTATTATTAATAATTCTTATCACATTTTGAAAGAAAATAGGATCACAGCGGCGGTACCTGGTGAGTGATTCATCCCAAAATATAATCAGCGCCAGCCTTAGGTCAAGGTCAAATTAAATACCAAGCTTAGTTAAATTTTTTTCATTGGTTCGTAAGATACAGCTCAAACAGAATTCGTGATGCATTCACATATAGACATTTCCTAAAAAATATCAAATCGTGTTCACGACATCTCAAAACATGTAAATTCATGAAAAACAGGATATATATATGGAAGAAAGTAAAAAATGTCATTGATAATAAACATTAATTTGAACTTTAAAATTAATTAATTTTAATGTAAAGTTTTTTCCTCATGTTTACTATTTATAAATTAATTTGAACTTTCTTTAGAAAAATCCATTCATTCAAATCCTATCGCATGAATTTAAGCCAGGCTCTCTTTGTGTCGATATGATTGAGGCAAAAGAGGAAAATGTGTTGAATATGTAAATATATATATAGTATATATACATATTAAAAAGAAAGTAAAATAAACCGTAAGCTACAGAGGGCTTTAATTTGTCACTCTATCGTATATATATATATACATATATAATTATTATTATCACTGTGGAGATTCCGCCCTTGATTCGTTTCGCCGACTCAGTGGCTCTAAAAAGATGTACTCTAGATATGATAGTTTAGAGAAAAATGTGTCCAGGTATAAAAATAAATATTATACGCAAGCGAAGTGATGACGTCACTGGCCATCTGTGGATGCAAGAAAAAGATTTCCTGTGTTACTCGCCCATTGGATTTTTTGTAAAAAATTATTAAAAATCGAGGAAAATTATTTTCCGATTTTATATTTGGGTATAGATATGTATTAGTTATCGTGTGCATGTGTTAGATTAAGTTATTTTTGCTGTAAAATTGATAAAATTTGAATTTTAAATTTCAAAACCTTAGGGGAAAAAAAATGGCAAACTTCCATATTCGATCCGCGATTGTAATGAAATGCTCGCCCTATGGTGGGCTACGGTGAAATTACAATTAACATGCTTTAATTCGGCTTTATCAAGCCGCCATTGCTTGCCGATGTTTAGTTTCACATATATTTATTGAATAAAAATGAATAAATCCGGTAAAAAAGATAACGCATACTGTTGTGTGCTACAGTGTAACTCCAAAGGACCAAGAAATCCAGAATTAAGCTTCCATTTATTTCCAAATGACAAATTTAAAATTTCAGTTGCTTCGACTAATGGAAGTAAAGAATTAATCAGATGATTTGAAACTAATATTTGTTCAACTTCCGTTAAAAATCTACTTCCGATCGAACTTTGAATAAACTGAAATATTTTTTTCCAAAAGCAATCAATTTTCCATGATGTAATGGCGGTGAAATTATAGTACGAATATTAAGTAGGATAACAAAAAGAGCAATAATAAATACACGTGGCTATTATATTTACTATCAACAAAAGCTGAAAAAGCGCCATCTATCGATCATTACAAACGCGGATTGAAAACATAAACATTGCATTTCAAAGGATGATATTTACACAATAAATATCCAACTAATATACTAATTAAAAGAAAAATGATAAATATTCTATCATAATTTGAAGTCAAATTTGTTTCCAAATGTCTAAATAAAGTGTCTGATATAAGATACTCATATGTTGCAGCGGAATAGATTTCATATCTGTCATCCTTGGCGGAAAAAAAATATCGCCAAATTAGATGGCGAACATATTTATTTCCTTTCAAAAATCATGGTTATTTTAACAACTTATATTAAGAGAGTAATGAATATCAGGAAGCAATATTTCGTACAATACATATTACGAAAATATACCTCTGGCACGTTTTTTTTTTTTTTTCGTGTTACGTTTTTGATCGCCAAATAAAAAACCGCCAAGGATGACAGAGTTTTGAAATTTAATATTAATTTTTTTTCAATTTGACAGCAAAATTACTCAATCTAACACATGCATACGATAACTAATATATATATCTAAACCCAAATACGGGGATTAAAATCGGGAAATAATTTTCCTCTACTTTTAATAATTTTTTACAAAAAATCCAATGGGCGATTAACATAGGAAAACTTTTTCTTGCATCCACGGACGGTCAGTGACGTCACACTTCGCTTGCGTATAGTTTCTATGTTATTAACATTTTATTACAGATAAATTACTCTTTTTGTCAACAGCGTACTACATTAATTAACAATGGCTTAATGTAGCTCAAGGGTACAGCCAATTGTCAGTACTTGGAACTTAGGCCTGGGTGGAATGCCCTCTACAGGGGTCTTTCTAAGGAGTCCTACCATGTATTCACGTGAGTTTTGGAAGAAACTCTAAGGCAAAAACGGCATAGACCGATGAGCTGAATCTGAATCCTGTTCCAATCCGAGAGCTCTTGTCAATTAATAGTATTTTTTCTTGCAAAAAGCAGCTATTCTTGTTGTGTATATTACTTATTTGAAAGATATGGAACTGAAATATTATGTTCTTATTATTTATTTTAGATAAATACACCCAAATTAGATGCATAGATTTATGAAAAAGTTAATTGAATTTTCAAAGCATATATTGAACATCCTTATTCTGGAAGTGAACAAATATTAAGTTCAATAAAAAGTGGAAAATCGCTGCCTACTCAGAAATATAATAAAACTTATTTTTAACATCATTTGTGTGTATTAGGATTTTCTACCCTCGCCACAATCAAGCGTAGAGGATTTTTTTCTATTGATGTTTTGACAAGACTATGGAAGTTTGCTTCTCAAATACTTATTTTAATTAATGTAATAAATATACAGGTGTTGACAAAATAACGAAAACACTTTCGCTTTTTTTACGTTTTGTCAAATATCTTGAAAAATACATAATGTGTTGTTCTTGAATTTTGGAAATAAGGAAAGCATGTCTTTCCTCATATTTTTCAGAAAAGAATTTGTCGCGAATGCCCTTAGGGGACGAACAATAAATCCAATAAAATAAAAAAGTATTTGTGATTACCCTGTATTTGGAAAAGCCTCGATTCATTTGCCAACTTTAGATATGGTTATAAATGTTACACAGGGCCCGATCTAGCTCATCCGCCGCCCCGGGCAAAGTATAATTTTGCCGCCCTTCATGATTGGTTTTAAATAAATACAACCAAACCTCAGTATAAGGCTACCGTCACGCATTATTAATCCGTTTATATTGCGATAATTCCCAGTGTCCATGCAATTTCAAAGAAAACATTTTTTTCTGTTTATAGTTATATTTCATATAAGTTCACTTTTGTGTGTACTCCATGGATAGTCTTTGTATAAGGTTTGGCTGTATTTAAAAATAAGGAATTTATAAGGAAGAATTGACTAATACAACAACAGACTTTTCGTCCTAAATTAAATTCTATGTCGGACAAAATTCCAATTCATCTTTCTTATTTTATGTTTCTCTTGATAAATAATAAAAAAAAAAAAAAAAAAAATCATCTTACACTACGAGTAACAGTTATAAGAATTTATCTAGACTATATAAAAAAAATTATTTGACCTAACAATATATTTTTAAAAATATTATTTTTTACCTCATTAAAATAAGAAATTAAAAAACTAATAAACAGAAAACACTTTCATATCTGAATTTTCATTTAACAAATTTTAAAAGATAAGAAAAACAAAAGCATAAATAAACTAAAAATCACTATTTTACATTTAAAAAAAAAAAAAAAAAAAAAAAAAAAAAAATCTTACGTTATAATGCAACAGGAATCTATATTAATAAAATCAGACTTTTGTCTGTAAATTTGTCAGAATCAAAACTTTTTGCGATATCTTCACGTTTCACGCACCATAAAAGCCGAAAATGACTTCATAAATTTTTGCCTGTGCGTGTGTGTGTGTGTGTGCGTGTCATCGTGTCTGTATGTCGCTATTTTTGTCCGGGCATCACGTGAGAACAGCTGGACGGAATTCAACGGCACTTGGCAGGAATTTAGGTTTTCACCTAACTTAAAATTATGTTTATCAACTTTTCGGAAATCGCTCCCCTCCCCGTTCACACATGGGGGGCAAAAGACAAAAACACGTTTGTCCGGGTATCACTTGAGAACGGCTGGACGGAATTCTACAGCGCTTGGCAGAAACTTAGGTCTTTACTCAACTTAAAATTATATCTATCAACTTTTACGAAATTCAATTCCCCCCCCCCGTTCCCCCCTGCGCTAGAAAAAGACAAAAACACGTTTGTAAGCATAACTCGGCTCCTAATTACTTCACAATAAAGAAATTCCACATGGGGAGACTAGACATGAGTACAAATAAAACATTATCTGCGATTTAGGAATTTTCGATTTTTAAAGGAAGGAAGGGAGAAAATCGATTTTTAGCGGGAAATTTTGAAAATTCCTGATTTGAGTCGAACTCTACCAAAAATGCGACTTTCTTAGAATATTTCCTAAAACACATTTTTGATTTTTCGTGATCTGCCATTTTTTTTTTTTGTTTGGAGGGGGGGGGGGGGGGGTATGTGTTACAAAAGGCAAATTCGAAACACCCTTTTTAGCGCTAAATTTGTCCTGGAAAATTTATGAGAGCTGCGGTCACGAAGTTTGGTGCTTGGATTTTTTATGTGCAACCGGCACCTAAAGAAACTTGATTTATCGAAATTCCCCCTTTCCCCCAGCGGTACAGGAAGCAAAAAAAGTTTGTAAGCATAACTCGGCACCAAATTACATCACGGTGAAGAAATTGCACATCATGAGACTAGACTTGAATATAAATAAAACATTATGTACGATTTTAGAATTTTTGATTCTTGAAGGAGGGTGTGAAATCGTTTTTCGAGGGGGAAATTTAAGAAATTCCGGATTTTTTAGTAGAGCTCTACTAAAGATATTACAAAGGTATTGAAAATAGCCACGTGTCTTCTTTAGAATATTTTCAAAAACACATTTTCTTATTTTTGTGATTTTCAATTTTTTTTCTTTCTTTTTTTTTTTTTTTTTTTTTTTGAGGGGGGGACCTCCCCCTCTCCGCCCCCTCTCTAGCGCTAAATTTGTCTTGGGAAAGCTTAAGATCTACGGTCACGAAATTTGGCGCGCAAATTGTTTTTTGTATCTGACACTTACTGTAACGAGATTTTACGAAATTCACCCACTTACCCCCTTTGGGTCGGAGGTAGGGGCAATAAACACACGCAAAAACACGTTATTCTGTTTGAATTTGCTTTACATTTTCTTAGAATGATGCGTTTTGGATGTTGATTAGGTGTACGCATTATGTACTTTGGTGAGATTTCGCAAAACTTCTAACTTAGCCACTGGGGAATGGGTAATAAGAAGCAGATAAGTTGCTGCCGAAGGCAGTGTGGACCCGGAATCCTGACGTTGCGAGCGGGAAAAACCTCTACGGAATACAGACGAAACTTTAACTTAGGTTATTAATAAATAATGATATGGAATTTTGACAACTCATTTAAGTATAGTGCTCAGCGAAGCGGGCGAAGCCTGCTATTATATATATATATATATATATATATATATATAGATAGATAGATAGATTGATTGAAGTAAAAAAGCAGAACTCTTTATTTGAGAAAACAATATGTATGACCACAGTATGAAAGTAGAAATATTGACTTGAAATTTAAATAAATTGCTTGTAATTATAAATTGAATAATCCTGTTTTTACTTCCAAGTTCCTGTGCATTATACTGATGATATATATATATATATGTACATATAATTTTTATTTTTTTAACCTTTCATATTATTTTTTCCTCTTTAATATATATATGGAAGTAGAAGGAATAAGCTGTAAAGTGGTCTCTACTCAATTCCCTCTCATTTGTTATAAATTTCTGCTACAGTACGTACTACACTCATGTTAAGAGAAGTGAATTTGACCGATCGCTCAACACGGTGAATTAACTTACGAAATTTTTAAATTAGAATATTCAAAATCAATGGTTTCGATCCAGTATGATAAATGATATTTTAAAAGTAGTCTGACATTTTTGCGATGAAAATATTCCTCAAAAGGCACGTTTTTGTATAATTTTGCCCTATTCTTGCAAAGTTCAGAAATTCGTAAAAATAAAATAATTTGTGACGTTTTCAAAATTGAATTTTCATAACTGATATTTTAAAGCTAGTCTGCCGTTTCTCCCGTGTTAAGAGAATCTTGAATTTGAAGAACTTATGGAGTTTTTAAGTTAAAATGTCGTAAATCAGTAGGGTTCTTATATTAGTGTCATTAGTGATATCTTAAAACTGGTGCGATATCTCTGCGATCATTTGTTGTTAAAAAAAAAAAAAAAAAAAAAAATGAGGTTGTAAATTTTTATGATCATTTAAGTTCTCTATACCTATAGTGTGGCGAGAAACTAATTATGGTTAAATAATCTACTTAAGGCTGTTCTCAAATTCAAATTCCTTACTTTATATTCACGAACTGAACTCATTTTTATTAACCCTTTCGATACCAGTTTTTTCTTTTCGAAAATAAGGTAAATTAGGGCTTTAGCAGATCAAATGAAATAGAAATGGCAATATTCTGCCGAAATAAAAACAAAAATTAATTGTAGGGGCAACTGTAGGGGCACACATGTGTCTCAGTGGAGTTGAGGTGACGATATAAAATACACTAAAAAATTCATTTCCCTGTAATTCTAAATTAATTTTACAATACTTTTGAATCAATTTATTGTAAGACACGCATTCAACATCATTCATGTATTTCTAAGTATGGTATATTGTTAAATAATTTTTGTAGAGTTCAACTTTACACATAAGGCAAACAGTTTTTGTTCGGGTTTCTTTATTTTCTTTGGCACAGCGACCATACCTTCTTCTTGGTTGCCCATCTAGTGGTAGATGATCTTCAATATTCAACACCAATTTACCAGAATGCACAAACTTTTATTCGTATCAGAATTTGTTATGAAAAAACAAACTTCCATTGCATTCTATCAGGATAACATTACACTAAAATATGAATGTAAGTCCAACTCCAATAAATTTCACGTTTACTTATCACATTGGATGATTTTAAAATATCTGCGGGACATGCATGTCCCAGTGGGGTTGAAAGGGTTAATAAATATTTATAATTTAACGGTATTTTTATCCTAACTGCATTCAGTGCCTGATTTAAGGCAGGGCATTCGGGGCATGTGCCCTGGGCCCTCTCACTGAGGGGGGCCTCCAAGAAATTGAATCATACATTTAAAAAATAGTTAAAATGAAAATTTTCCAAATTTTGCTATAATGATCATTGCTTTTTGTTTTTTCGTCGATAGATGGAGGTATTAATGCGCTGTTTTGTAAATAAGCGGTATAATATTTCAAGGAAACTGTCAGTTCATTGAAAAAATTGCGATATTTTTGCTAAACGCAAATACAACTGCATACTACCAATACTGCATTCCACAGTCTTACTAAGGCTAACTAAATCCGAGGCACGCACCGCAGTGCAGATACACGGGTGCGATGTACGTTGATCCGATAGACAAGCATCGGATCTAGTTAAGTCTTACCAATAAAATGAAAAGTAGAGAAAATTTTCAGACACGTGAATCAAAAATATGCGGTTTGTTTTGTTTGTTGTAATATTAAAGTACGAGGAAAAGGGGCCCATTGAACATGAGTGCCCTGGGCCTCCAACTGAGTAAATCGGTCCCTGACTGCATTATTATATCAAGCAGAGCTTTTATTTCCTATGAAGAATAAAGAGAAAGGTTCGTTTGTAAATATTAAAAAAAAAAAAAAAAATAGCGTTTCGAGTGAATTTTCAGGACGAAAAATAGTCAAAATATGAAGATTAATTATACATATATATATTATATAGTTTGATAGATAGATAGGATATTTTTTTTTATTTAATTAATCTAAATTTTATACATTACATTTATGAATGAATGAAAATAACTATCTGCAACTTTGAGTTTTTCAAAGAAGTTTTGTATTGCTACTGGAAACATAAGAGCACACAGAAATACATGTAGAACTATATTTATATAGTTCTATTATAGAAAAAAATAGTATTATAATTACCTTTAGAACTTCTTTCTTTAAAAGCTGGTCTTATAGGTTTTTGTATTGTGATGTACATGAAATACTTTTGCTATAAAAACTAATATTTTTAAAATACAAAAATCAAGTGTAGTACAGTACGCACTAATGATATGACTGGAAGACGAAAAGACAACGATGTACATTTACAGTGTACACATCCACAGTCCCTCCAGTCTCGTCAATATTTTTCTTTTATCCCTAGAGCATACAAATTTCCACCCATGCTGATTATTTTTAAGTTCAGTAATTGGCACAAAAAATCGTTTCTACAACAAAACTACAACAGACACAAAAGAACCCCCCCCCCCGTCATCTTATCATAACAAAAAAGAAAAGAAAAGAAATTCATAAGTTTCCTTTCCAGTATTTTTCCTTTTATGTCCAGTCTATATTGTCGAACAATGTGTCAACATGTCCTCTGTGTAAACTAGTGGTTCCGTGGGTTCCACATAGCCTGAGAAGTAGTTAGTTCTTATCTGAACCCCATTGTGCCGTCCTTACTCATTTTCGCATGCGAAGTGCAAACGTCATCTGCAGTTTTCTCTGAGAAAGAAAGAGAGAGAGAAAGCATTTGTTACGAAAAGAAAATTTTCCATTGGAATTGAAATGACTAAAAAAGGCGTTTTCTTTTTTACCGTAAAAAAAAATATTTTTCTTCCCTCAGTTTTGCATTTATTTAAAAATTAATATTGTTTCCACTTGAAACTGCCGCCCTTAGAAATTTGCCGCCCCGGGCAATTGCCCCGGTTGCCCTGCCCTAGATCGGGCCCTGATGTTACACTTCATACGCGTGTAGAGTTTTGTGGGGATAGTTCGAATATTTAGAGAGTTATTAATATTTTATTAAAAAATGCAAAAATTTTTCGCATATTGTTACTCTAAAGGTTTTTTTTTTTTTTTTTTTTTTTTTTTACAATTTCACGAAACTTTCAGGAAACATGACAACGTACGTCTAAATCATTATACTACAATCTAAAACAAATATATTTAATATTCAAAGAGATATGGACAGTTGTAGTAAATAATTTATTACTTCGTATGCGCGAAGTGTAGCAAGAAAACTTTGACGTAGTTTAATGCTCAACTGTATAGAGCACCCTATTAATTTAATATATATATATCCACTTAAATATCATACAAATTCATAGGAATATCGCTGATTAAATGAGCCGTTTTCTAAAAAGGTCTTTACGATAAGGGGCCATTCACAAATGAAAATTCGTATCGGGAAAATCATTTCATTTTTTCTTTCAATTTTCTTTTTTCTTTTTCTTTTTTCTTTTTTTTTTTTTTTTTTTTTTTTAATATATAGATATGTGGTACATGCCTATTTAAAAAAAAAAAAAAAAAAAAATCTGGAGTGACTCCACACGACTTTCGGAACATTGAATAATCAACGGTTTTGTAGAAAAAGTAAATTAAGGGAAGCTGTTAAATAAACAAAAGCCAGAAAATTACAATAGGATGTTTGAGCATTTTTCTCCATATAGTACACGATGATTAATTTAACGCTATTGCACTTTGAGCCCACAGATCGTAATGATAAAGAGTTTTTCGTTATGTCCCTGTAAAAACCTGTAAACTCTAGATTCACCAAAAGGCTTTTAGTTAATGAAGCAGTGACGTATAATATTTATAAAAATTTTCAGCTTCATCCGATAAGGCATTTAGATGCTATCGCACTTTAAAGTTTGAGCCCATATGCCACAATGATAAAGAAATATGCATTGTGTCCCTGTAAAAAGAACCATAAGTGTTAGATTCTCTAAAGTTCATTAAGTTCGTGTGATGGTGATCTAAAACATGTATATAAATTTTCAGTTCATTTGAATAAGGCATTTAGTCGCTGTCGCATTTTAAATTATTTGAGCCAATAGGCCATAATGATAAGCAGTTTCTATTTGTGTCTGTGCAAAATTCTGTAAGTCTTAGAATCACCAAAACTATACAGTTTGTGTGATGGTGACCTAAAACATGTGTATAAATTTTCAGCTAATTTTCATAAGGCATTAGATGCAATCGCACTTTAAATAATTTCACCCCGTAATCATAATGATACAGAATTATTTGTTGTGTCCCTGTGAAAAAAAAAAAAAAAAAAAAAAAACTATAAGTGTTAGATTCACCCAAACCGATACAAATTGTCAAACTGTGACCTATAATATGTGTACATTTTTTTTTTTTTTTTTTTTTGCTCAGTTGAATAAAGCGTTTAGACGCTATCGTACTTTTAAAAATTTGGTCCCATAGGCCATAATGATAAAGAATTTTTCTTTGTGTCCCTGCAAAAAAACTGTAAGTGCTAGATTCACCAAAATCTATACTGTTCGTGAGCTGTGACTTATAGCATGTGTATAATTTTTTTGCTCAGTTTAATAAGGCGTTTAGACGCTATCGCACTTTTAAAAATTTGGCCCCATAGACCATAATGATAAAGAATTTTTCTTGGTGTCCCTGTAAAAAACTATAAGGTGCTAGATTCACCAAAATCAATAGGGTTCGTGCTACGGTGACTTACAACATATGTACCAACTTTCAACGCATTCGAGCAAAGCGTTTAGACGCTAGCGTGTTCACTCACACGCATACATACATTATCATAAAAATAGTGAAAACGGACTCGGGGGACCTCAAAACGTATAGAAACATCAAAATCTCAAATTCGGATTTTTGACATGATACAATACTTTCTTTTCATATGTATGTTCGGAAAGTAAAAAGAATCACAAATATTGTATTAAATTTCATTGTGTAACATCGTTTTTTATGATACAAATTTTCATTTGTAAACGACCCCTTATCGTAAAGAACTTTCTGGAAAACACCTGAAATACAGCTCATTTAATCACCAATATCTCTATGAATTTTCATGACATTTAACTGGATTTTTACTTTCTTTTTTATTCAATAGAAGATAGTACTGGATTCCTAAAAAATTTCGACTTCCGGTTTTCGACAGATTTACACGTTTTGAAAGGTCTAAAACACGCTTTGACCATTTTTAGAAAATGTCTGTCTGTGTGCGACAAAATTTTGTGGCAACTTTGTCTCAGGAATTACTGCACAGAATTTCATACAAATTAGTATGTAGTTACACATTGAGATAAATTAGTGCCTATCAACTTTTGGTAAAAATTGTCTTACAGGTTGCGTTACCATCCCGCTTTTTCTGAATTTTTAACATGATGATATAGGACAAAATATTGTGTAAATGTGCATAAATAGAATTATTGCTTTCTTCTATATTCAATAGAAGAAAGTATTGGATTTGTAAAAATTTTCGACCTCGGGTTTTTTATAAATTTACACGTTTTGAGAGCTGAAGAACACGATTTGACCATTTTTAGAAAATGTCTGTTTCTCTCTCTCTTTCACTGTGTGTGTGTGACAAAATTTTATGGCAACTGTATCTCAGGAACTACTGCACAGAATTTCATACAAATTGGTATGTAGTTACACCTTGACATAAATTAGTGCCTATCAACTGTTGGTAAAATATGGCTTACAGGTAGTGTTGCCATCCCACTTTTACTAAATTTTTAACATGGTGGTATAGGACAAAATTTTGTATAAATGTGCATAAAGAGAATTATTTTTTAATAATCATTATGAAATTTACAAGAATTATTTATAACAGAGATAGTCAACTGGGAAAATTTTTTTGTATATGTAGGAGCATCGCCTGCCCCCCCCCCCGCTCCACTAGGGGGAAGTCCCCTCTCGAGAGGAATAAATTTTCATGATGGGTCTCTTTCAAAAGAGTTCGCCAATACCTTTAAAATGAATGGTTGAACCATCGATCTGCGGTAATTAAAAATAAAATTATCGATTTTTTTTTTTTTTTTAAATAATGTAGCATCGAGAATAAAATGAACTTTTTTCGGATATTTAGTGTTATACTACTTCTCTAATATAGAAATCGTACTGCATTATCATGGGAGATAATTTTGTTAAATAATGATTTTAATAAATTAATTTTATTGAGTGAATTTGCATTGGAAAATATAGAAGAAAGTCATGTGGTGGCTACAACACTCTAGTTTTTATAAGGTGCTCTAGGCAGTTGAGTATTAAACTAACAAGGGTGGGGAAGATCACCAACCGTTCAAAAGGTATTTATACATGTTATACATCCTCTCAGGCCCTGACTAACTGAGCTTCTAATAAAAATATTCATCTTATCGGCAAATGCAGCCCCTAGCGTGAGTTTTTCTCAATTAAAATTTGTAAATTACAGTCTCTGCAATAATGTACAGCCGGAAAAAAAAAAAAAAAAAAAAACGCAACACTCAACGTAACTTCGTCGCTAATCGATGTAAAAAATTGTTATAGATATCATTCAACGGGGAATTGTGAGTAGTTTCTGAAAATGAACTGAAATTTTAAACTAGGGGTCGTCTACATATTAAAACGCGCACCAACTTTGATTTTTTCAATGGTAATGCCCCATTTTTATTTTATATTTGAATTCCTGGGATCGCGACAACGCTAAAAAGTATATTGGTTGTATATTTTACTTATTTTTTCACAGAGTTATAAGCGTTCAAAGTTTAAAGGTACTAATGTTAAATTCATATTTCAAACTTTTATTGATGTCTTCACAAAAAATAACTTGATCGATATATATATATTTTACGAGATACAGTGAAGAAACCTATGCATAATCCATCATTACTTTCGATTCTGAAAAATATTAAAAAATTCATATAAAAATTAGGAAATATGACCTATATTAATTTTTACATAAAATGAATCCTAATGCTGAAAAATACAGGTGTGCAAATTTGTAGCTCATTCCAGTTATTAGTTTTCGAGATATAAATATATCTTTCTTTTGGAGTGGTTTGGTCTCTTATAAAGTTTTGCATGAGATAACGAATCAAATGTTAAAAAATAACAAAGAAAATTAAACAAAATATTTTTATTTTTTATTTACGGGTCAAATTATATAACAACAAAGTCAAACGCAAAGAAATGAACCAAAAATGATAATTTTTAGACATTAGTGTTAGCATCAAGAATTCTTGTTTTCTAAAGAAGACAAGCCCCGCCTTTATCGTTCTTCAAAACAAAACAATATAGAAAAGAAAAGTAAATGTGACATTGAGTATTCGTGTTAAACCCTTCTTTTACGTTGACAAACATATGCACAGGGCCAGATTATGGCACGGGCACATGGGGCACTGGCCCAGGGCCTTCAAATTTAGGGGGCCTCATTTCCAAAAATTGAAAAGTGATAGTACGAATTTTTTTATTATATGTCTATTAAAAACAAAAATTGATTAAATTTTTCTTTCTATATTTTATTAGAGAGCTTAAACAAAATTAAATTTTGTGACTAATTTTCTAAACATTGGCTGATCAATTGTGCTTCAGTTTTTCATTTGTCTTGAACATAAATAACTAATGATTTTGTTATAGATTGCTAAAAAGATGAGGAAATAGAAGGTATAATTGAATGAAAAATTTAAAAAATGCACTACTTTTATTTATTTATTTTTGTTTTTGAGAATGGGTCCTTTTGGCAAGCTCTTCAGAGCAGGGTAAGGGGGCCTCTAAATAGCATCAGTGCCCCGGGTCTTCAAAAAGCATAGTCGGGCCCTGCATATGCACAAGTGGTATTTACTTCATTGATTAATTGGTGATAAATTTTGAATCTTTTAAACGAACACTAGAAGAAAAAAAAAACTAAATAGGCGGGTTTTACTGTTTTAAATAGAAAAAATTAGTTTAATGTAAAATTGTCAAAAAAAAAAAAAACGAATGGAATTGGAATGCAAAATCGACTTGTAAAATCCTTTCTTAACTACTGTCATAGTTAAAGGCTTAATCATTTGCTTCATATATTGCTTTATTTTATTTTATTTATTTTGTAGGGAGGAGGATTATTATTTTAAGGATACTTTAGTCTTTAAAATGTTATTAATATATTTTAACTTTATATATTTTTAAATTTATTATTACTTTATATAGTTTTAAAAATATACTTTAACTTTTGTAAATACATTTTAACACTTTTTGCGACCGCAGGATTTTGTCTTTTTGACAGTAAGATCCGCCTACGGGCGTTATTCTCTCAAAATAAAATATTTCAGAACAAATTTTCTGCATTCACAATTATATTACAAATGGATACACATTATAATTATATTCTTTCTAATCAATATATTTCTATCCATAGTATATTTTATTGCAAAAATATGAACACTGGGTACACACTTAACAAATATGTAACACACAAATTACGAAAGAAACGCCCCCTGACAGAGTTACAGATTTTCAAATGACGTGAATCTACGTCAGCAGTCGCGAAAGGGTTAATTAAGAAATTATATTTTCATAGAAATTATAAAACGAATCGTACAGTTCCAAAGAGTTCAACTGACCCCAAACTGGTAAGTGCGATAAAAATTGTTTAATGTTTACTTCATGAACCCTCACAATAATTTATCCGAAAAGATTTAGTTTATGCGTTGTTGTATATATATATAATTTCATTTCGTATATTATGTTACACCTACGAAAGAAAATTTAAGCTTTATTGGTGATCAGTACAGCCATAAGAGACGCTTTTACTTGAAAAATATTGCACTTTTTTCAAAGAGTACTGTCTGGACCACAGAATACTACATAATAAGTTGTCTGTGGTCTGGACCAATCGTAAGTGTAATGTATTTAGATAGACCTTAAATTATCTAAATAATCTGGTGTGTCGTTCACACGACTTTCTCTTACCCTGAAATTTAATACTATAAATACAGGTTGCAGATTAAAAGGTAAGATAACGAGTACTGTTATGTAAACCTGTGTTAAACAATTCAAATTAAGCTTCGGAAGAGTTTTATATGATAATTAGTTCTGTGTGAGGGGGGATACCGTCCCTCTTTAACCCCCCGTGTCATTAATGCACCTACATTTATACTGAATTTAATTCGATTTTTAAAAAATAATTCGGTTTTCAAAAAATAATTTATTAAAATTATTATTTAAAAAAAATTATCTTTTATGACAACGCAGACGATTTCCATATTAGAGAAGTAGTACAACACTATATATATATATATATATATAAAGAAGTTGAATTTATTCTCAATATTACATTTAAAAAAAAAAATTGTTAAAAATGAAAAAAAATCGATAACTTTATTTTAAATTATCGCAGAACGATGGTTCAACCATTCGTTTTAAAGGTATTGGCGAGTTCTTTTGAAAGATACCCATCATGAAAATTTACTCCCCTCGAGAGGGTACTTCCCCCCCCCCCCAGGGAGGGAGGCGGGGTTCCTACATATACAATTTCCCCCCCCCCTGTTGTGTATGTCCCTATACACGAACCATTTGCTTCATCTCAACGAATAGCTTACTGTAGCATCCCTATATGATACATATTTAGAATACCGAGTTTGGAATTTCTGCTATTATTTGTTCTTGAGATATGCTGATAACAGACACACAGACCATTCTTTAAAAACATGATTTTCGTATTCAGGGGACCTCAGAACATGTAAATATAACTAAAACTCACGTTCGAATATTTGACCCTAAAACAATACTTTCTCGACCCTATGGGTAAGAGAAAGTAAAAAGTACTGAAGTATATGCAAATCTAAAAAGCCGAATTCAGAATAATTAAGGAACTGGAAAAGAGTCAATGTTTTTTATTAATTTTTATAATTCTTTTTTTCCTGAAAGATTTCCAGTGTGAAACATTACAATTTTGTTTATTTCTTATAGGATCTTAATTTTATTTTTCTACATTTACAGATAACCCCCTAACAAATTTTTGATTATAACTCTGTAAATACTAAAGATAAAGTATAGAAACAGTATACTTTTCCGCACTGCCAGACTCTCAGAAATTAGAATATGAAAGTCAAAATTGGATTTTGCTATTGAAAAAAAATGAAAGTTGGCGCTCATTTTAATATGTAGATGACCTGTAATTCAAAATTCGACGACATTTTCAGAAAGTGCATTTAATTTCCTGTTGAATTATGTCTATTAGATGTTCCTGCGCCAATTAATAACGAAATTACTGTGGGTGCTGCGTTTTTATTTTTATTTTTTATTTTTTTATTTTTTTCCCAACCGTACTTTTAAGAATTTTTGTTATTAGAATTAGTTTTTTAACAGATTCTCAAGCTAAATACGATTACTTATATGATTAGTAAAGTATTATATTATTTAATAATTATTTTGTGGCAGCATTAAATTTATAAATCTAATACATTGCATATGTAGTCTGTATAAGTAAAATAATATAAGTAAAATACTGACAATCAGAAAGATTATCTTGTTACATCGACATAATGGGTATCTTGACTACTATTGACACTGCATGGTGAAAAAATATAAAAAAAATTTAATGAATTAACACAGCAACAGGAAAGAAAAGTAAGCGGAAGAATAAATTTCTCTTTTTGAAAAATTAATAATTATAATATTACCTAAATATAATATTTATAATGAAAATAAATATATAAAGTAATAGTTTTATTTGTTACTATAAAAATCACAAGTGTTTCTTTTTACTCTTATTGCTTTTTTCTTTTGAATATTTTTCATATAATTTAGTATTTATAAATTTGATTTTGACACAAAATAATAATTAAACATTAAAATACAAAGTTTACTGTTTAATTATATATATATATATATATATAAACAGTAATGTTTATTTTTCAATGGCATGGTACTTGCGAGTGAGCATTGACCGGGGGGGGGGGGAAGAGGTCACCGAACTGATAACCATTTGTGTGGGTGGTCATCGTTAACCCTAACAGGGACAACACATGCCTTGTCCGGGATTCGATCCCGGATCCTACCGTGTGGGAGTCAGTGGCGCAAACCGCCACAACGTACGGGCAGCCTTTAGTAATTATTTATGCAATGCTATTTAGAATAAGAATCTTTTTTACAAAACTGATTGTAATGATATAGAATCTCTGCAAAGTGCATTATTAAAGAGTCTGTAATTTAAAAAATTTACGCTAGGGGGCGCATTCACCGATAACGTCGATATTTTCGTCATTAGTTCAGTTAGACCTTTAAGATGATGTATAACATCTATAAATACCTTTTGAACAGTTTGTGACCCTTCCTTGTAAGTTAAAAAACTATGTTAAAGTTTTTTTGCTACAGTCCGCATATGCGCAGTAATAAATGATTTACTACAACTGTCCATATCACTTTGAATATTAAATGTATTTGTTTTAAATTATAGTATGATGATTTAGGCATATATTGTCATGTTTTCCGAAAGTTTCATGAAACTTGGAGAAAACCCTTTAGAGTTAGTTATACAGTAAAAACTTGCGAAAAGTTTTTGCATTTTTTAATGAAATATTAATAACTCTTCAAATATTTGAGCTATCCTCACAAAACTGTACTCACGTATAAAATATAACATTCATAACCATATCTAAAATTTGCAAATGAATCGACGTTTTTCCAGATACAGGGTAATCACAAATACTTTTTATTTTATTGGATTTGTTGTTCGTCCCTTAAGGGTCTTCGTGACAAAATCTTTTTCGAAAAATATGAAGAAAGACATGTTTTCCTTATTCCCAAAATTGAAGAACAACACGGTAAGTATTTTTCAAAATATTCGAAAAAATGTAAAAAAAACGAAAATGTTTCCATTATTTTGTCCAATACATGTATATCTCCCAAAAGTTTGTATATGGAGTGCATGTGCTAATTTGTAGGATTTTAAATGCGTCTCGACATCCAAAAGTTTGAGAACCGCTGTGCTAAACAGTCCCTGTATGAGCTTCAGCCTTTTGATTGTGGCTTTTCATTTTGCTGATTAGGGTATTAAGAATGCATAACACAATATAGCCATCAGCAGAATATAACCATATTACAGAAGTTAAAACCCGAATAAACTACTACGTGAGAAACGCCAAAGAAAAATATTTGAGATGCATACAGCTGTTTCGGTAGCCTTAAGCGTACAGCCTTCAGTGCAAAAAGAATTCTGAATCTGGAGAAGTGCCAGAGAGATCTGGAGAAGTGCCATTCTGAATCTGGAGAAGATATATAGGAGAGGGACCGAATTTAGTTCAACCAACGTAAAATCCTTAATCCTATTGGTTGAACTTAATTCGGTCCCTCTCCTATATATACGAGCACTTCTCCAGATTCAGAATTCTTAATATTCCAACGCCAAGTCTACTGTTATTACATATTACAGAAGCTTTCATATTTGATCTTTAATTGAAATACACAATATTTAATCTTATGTCGTTTATAATTCGATTAATTCATAAACTAGTGCATATTTCTAAATAATAATAATAATATGATTGAAAACTCAAAAAATAAATAAATCTAAATTTAACACACAAATATGGAATTAAAATGGCATTGAAATCGACAAAAAAAAAAAAAAAAAAAAAAAAAAAAAAAAAATCGAAATTATTCTAACGACTAATTTTATATCCTATATATATATATTTTTTTTTTAATAAAATTTTCATATTTTTTGAGCAATGTATGATTTTAATAGTTTTTTTTTTTTTTTTTAACTTATTTCAATCAGACATACGCTTACTCGCTTACTCACTCACACTACGGGTAATCGAATTGCAATACAAGTAAAATAATCGTACGCTTACTTGTATCGATTCGATTCGAGTTTGATTCGATTAGTTAATCGATTCGAGTTCCTTAATCGATTCCTCACTCCCAAAATTCTAGTAACACAGTTTCAGGGATTTTCCCTGAATTCAGGATTTTTGAAAAAAAAAAAAAAAAAAAATCTGCTTCTAAATTCCGTGTTAAGTTATTTTGTCTTTGTAGAAATTTCTTATTTCAAATGTTTAATTTGCTTTATAATATACTAGCAGGCTACGCCCGCTTCGCTTGTCACTAAATTTAAACGAATTTTCAAAAGAATTGAATCACTATTTATTTTTTATATCATATTTTGGGCTTTGTAAGATAATTAAAAATTCCTTTTAAGGTCAAGAAGTTAAAATAATATATTGCAAATTAAATTAAATAAGTAAATATTTCTTTCGTTTTGCAACAACTATTCGTTTTGCTCTATGGTCTTACATGAATGATTTTCAAGAATGAATCAGCAATTGTTTACAAATTTAATGGATTATGTATGGGAAATAAGTACGCTGTAGTTTAAAAATTGCAGCTCTTAGAACTTCAAAACTGATAATTTTTAAAAAGTTTTTCATTATTCTTTAATATTAGACTGTTTTTTGTTTAATATTAGACTCTTATTTTAAGATAAAAGCAATCGAATGATATCGCATGTGAAACTTTTCAACGTAATATCTTAAAATCTAATAACTTGATGTATATAGTGTTCTCACAAAAAATGAACGGTTTTTAGAGCTCTTTTAAAAAAGTATAACATCTATGCAGTATCGTTAAAAAAAAAAAAAAAAATCATCGGTTTTTACTAAAAAATATATTGGCCGACCTTCATCAAAAGCAGTTGAATGATATCGCGTTGTGAAATTTTGCAACGTAATATCTTTAAATCTAATAACTTGACGTATTAGTGTCCTCACAAAAAATGAACAGTTTTTAGAACTCTTTAAAAAAAGTATAACACTTATGCAGTATGAATTTTTTTTTTTTTTTTAAATCATCAGTTTTTACTAAAACAAATGGCCGACCTTCATCAAAAGCAATTGAATGGTATCGCATTGTGAAATTTTTGCAACGTAATATCTTTATATCTAATAACTTGATGTATATAGTGCCCTCACAAAAAATGAACAGTTTTTAGAACTCTTTTAAAAAAGCATAACATATATGGAGTACCTTTTAGAAAAATTCATCAGTTTTTACTTAAAAAAAAAAAAAAAAAAAAAAAAAAAAATGGCCGACTTCCATCACTATAGTAGTTAAATCTAGACTAATCAAAAACAGGAGTGGTCCGCCCGGATGTGTTCCGCCTACAAACTCTTTGCTTTATTTATATTGATTAAGCACTCTCCATATATAATGTTTTATCTGTATGAATAAATAATTTTAATAATAGGTGCATGATTCATCATTAATAAATCTTCCCTCGCCATTTATTCTGTATGCAAGTAATAATTTTCAGGGTTTTTGTATTAGTTTCACTCCTGCAGTTTTTTTTTTTTTTTTTTTTTTTAAGCTCTAGCTTTATTTAAATCTTTTAACAACCTGCCTTTCCCACATCCACCCCTATTAATTTTACAGCTACGAAATTATGAACAATCGATTCCCCACTCTCAAAATCTAATTTTAAATAGCCTCTATTTTTAATATCCCTTTTAAATACCCTTCTCTTCCTAGTTTTGAAAGTATGCGCAATCGTTTCCTCACCTCCAAAAGCCTTAGTAATACTGTCAATGGCATCAGCTCGTTCCAATTTAAAATTTTAAATGACCCACTCTTATTATTTTTATAGCTTTGAAAATAATTTTAGTCGATGCCTCACCCCCAAAAACCTAATAATGTGGTTTTTCAAAAGCCTAATTCCATTTGAAATTTTTAATATCTGTCCACCCTTTCACCTCCTTCCTTTTTAATTTTTCAGCTTTGAAATTATGCACAATCATTACTACCCATAAAAAGATAAGCGATTTTGTAGCTCCTAGCTCTATTTTTATTTATTTATTTATTTATTTTTTTTTTTTTTTTAATATATATAAATTTTAAGTTAATATAAAATTTATTTGATTCAATCTTTTCTTCTACATTACAGATTGCTTCCAACATATACAATATATTATTATATAGACCGAGAGATAGCGCTGTCATGCTACAGTTTTTTCGTATATGAGATGGCTATTAAATGCTATAGTGTATTGATGGGAAACGACCGTTATGGGAAACTGTATGCATAGGGGATAAGAGAATTAAAATGGCGAAAGTAACGCGGATTTTCTGACGCCCAATTACATTTTAAAATTCCAGAATTTGAAATTTCTTCCTGTTTCCCCATCCTCACCATCCCAATCATATTATAAATTTGAATTTAAAGGTAAATGCAGTCGATTCCCCGCTCTCGTTTAAAGCAGTGTTGGGCATAATTGATTAAAAATTAATTGAATTACAATTGAATTATAATTAAATTACAATTATAATATTTTTATTGTCAATCGATTAACAAGTAATTGATTACAAATGAACTGATTTATTACAAATAAATTGAATAAGTAATTCAATTAATTTGTAACCAATTACTTGTTAATTAATTGGCAGTAAATTAATTATAATTATAATTGAATTGTAATTCAATTGTAATTGAATTGTAATTCAATTACTTTTTAATCAATTATGCCCAACACTGGTTTAAAGCAAGTAACGCAAGGTCCACTCTTGTCCTATCGCTATACAAATTATCTGTGAGTTTTTATCCGACTTCTTTTGAGATATGAAATATTTAACTTAAAAATCGATGTAAAAAAATTCTTTCAAAAACAACACCAGATTTTTTTTTTTTTTTTTTTTTTGTGTGTGTGTGTGTGTGTGTGTCGTTGTGAAGAGCAACTTGGATGCTGAAAAAGGTCTACATTTAAAAAGGTCATATAATTGAAAATTGTTAAGCTACGATCAAATATTTAGAAAATAAACATATGATAGTTTAATATAAAGAACACATACTTACATGAAATATCTGAAAGGGATGTATATCTAGTTTCCACGTCTGCCGCTAATGGTGCACTAGCTGGATTGGTACGAGACAAGGAATCGTAGCTCCTTGGACAATTCCAGGCTCGTTGTTGACCCTTTTCCATGAGATAAGTTCCCAATAGTCTCTGATCGGATACTGAACATTGATTCTGCACTATACTCGTCACACATTCACGAAAGCTTATATAACTCCTGGATTAAAATAATGATGATAATAATATTAATTAATTAATTAATGTCTATAATTATAAAGATTATGAAAATATGAACGAAAAATCATTCGGAACGCATTGATTAATAACACTATCCAACTGTACGTACGTACTTGTTGTATCGTAAAACTTTCAATGTTCTTTCCCGTCATCACACAATGGACAGACTAAAAGACTGAAAGACATACAGATAAACTAAATGAATTCGTAATCACTCACACTCTTAAACATTGTTGAAAACTGTTAAAAATGTTTAATGAAAAAAAAAAAAAAGAAAAGCCTTTAGATTCTAATTGCAGGCCTTAATGTATCTAAGAGTTTTAGTGTAGCCCAATAAATATATTATTTTATCATATTGATATTACATGTCAACTTCTTTATAATTTTTACAGTAGAAAGTTATTTAAATGTTACTTATATAATTATCTGTCCTAGAACGCAATGCGTATGCATTTTTCTTGGGAGTCCCTGTACACAAACCAGTTGTTATTAATGCCATTTTAAATAGGGAACATTCCATAGTGAACTTGAATAACATATATCATTTTTCAAAAATTCTGAAAATATATACGGGAGCTGGGGGCGGACAGACGGACAGTTGGATAGACAGGCAGACAAATTAAAATCATATTCGCACTTAAAAATTGTTAGAAAGTAGTATTTGTATTTAAGACGCTTAATGTAAACAAAATGTAATTCTAGCAAATTTTCAATAATAACCCTTAATGTAACTGCATATTTTTGTGGGGCCCTGTAAATCTAATGGTAATTAGATTATGTATTATTAATATTCTGTAAAAAGCATTCTTTTGTGCATAAGAATAACCTATTTCAACTTCATTAAGATTTGATTTTAGGTTATTCTTCATTAAGAATAACCTATTTCAACTTCATTCTCATTCGTCGATTGAATGAATTCCTTGACTCTAATGACATAATCATACCCGAACAGTTCGGTTTCAGAAATCGTCATTCCACGCAATGGCAGTGGTGGAGAGTGAGGAAATTCATTCACGATGAATACCAAGATACCAAACCAGCGGTGTGACGGGAATTATATTTCTCGACGTGCAAAAGGTCTTTGACAAGGTCTGGCACGCCGGCCTTCTGTATAAACTTTCTGTGTTGGGTGTTCCTGACCAGCTTACCAAAATGTTTGCAGATTTTCTCTCTAACAGGTCCTTCGTGGTGAAGGTGGGTAATTCCCTCTCTAGCCCGAAACTTGTCCTCAGTTCCGTTTCTCATTCCTCTCTTGCCGGACCTCGCCTTTTAAACATCTACATCAACGATATTCCTCGTAAGCCCAACGTCCATTTAGCATTATTTTCGGACGATACAGCCATCATGTTCAGACATACAAAACCACACACTGTGTTCGAAATACTCCAGGACTACCTTATTTCGTACGAGATTTGGCCAAAAAAATGGAAAATTAAAGTGGGGGGGGAACAGTTCCAAAAATGCTGCCATCTTCTTTACCAACAAATCTCATAGCCCCAGCAATAATTTTAGACTCAATAATGAACCCTGGGAAACTTCTTATAAATACCTAGGAATTCACCTAGATTCCAAATTATTATGGCACATGCATATTTCGAATAAAGCTCAATGGGCCATGGCCCCACTTTATTACTTATTTGCTTGGAATAGCAGCCTGTCCATCAAGAACAAATTGTTACTATATACAAATCCATAATCCATCCTATCTTGACCTATGGGTCCGTTGTGTACGGATCTCCCTCCAAGTCAGCGCTTGAGAGACTTCAAGTCTTCCAAAATAAGCATTTGCTTAAGGTTGGTTTCCACTGGAAGTTCAAGACCAAGGTTCAAAAAGTCATTAATCATGCTTCCGACACAAAGAGCCACATGTCTTGTCATCAGTTGTAGCCCTTTTTTATCAGATTGCGCAGTTACTTCAAAGGAAAGCATGCAAAATTGACAAAGATATCTGCCTCTGGCCCCTCAATTATCTCAGCTGGGGGTTAGAGCCAGGCACTTTCTCCCTTCGAAACAACCGGTTGAACTTCCTCCAACCGCTTGACCACATCAAAGGATTCTGAATAGCGCCGCTCGAAACGACTTCCAACCTACCTCAGTGGAAACTGCACTTTAGGGTTTGTTAAGGCCTTTCGCTATGTTCGTAATGACGTCATTCATTCAGACCTGAAAATTAGATCCATCTACGCTGAAATTCGGAAACTTACGTTGAAGTTTCACAGGTCAACCCCTAAAGTTCAGAATCCTGTGTTAAACGCCATCAGGAGATATGATCCCATGTGGGCAGGGGACAGAAACGTCCACTTGTCATCCTTTTTAGAGAGGATGGGTTTGTTCCCATCTCTAAGCGTCAGCGGCGTGACCCTTCTGAAGTCACACAACACAATATTCTTCCAGATTCATATTTCTGTAGATTTAATTTCTATTCTTCTACTTCTGGCTCCCTCCACCCCACCCGACATCTGCAACCCTCTGTGTATTTTCACAGTCGCGTATAGTCAACCTTCCTGCCTGCTCAACCTGTATGCTCAACGTAGACGCATACCTTACTATAGTAGGGATTAGAGATGAGTTCGGGCTCTATTTTGGCAGTCCGAGCCCGCCCGGGCCCGAAACATTTTTGAACTGAGCTCGCCCGAGCCCGAAAAATTTTGTGTGATCAGAGCCCGAGCCCGCCCGAGCCCGATATTGAAAGTGGTACGCTATGCAACGCATACACAATAGTAAAATTAAATACTGTTTTCATTTTCAAATTAATTTTCTTATTATCAATCCTCAATTTAAATAACTATAAATGTTATTATAACAATTTATAATGTCTCTGTCTCTATATACATGTTTATATTTATATAATATATATTTATAGTGCAGCCCATTGTTTATACCGCGCCTATCGGGGGACAAAAAATTTATTCGTATGATTGATATAATGAGGCCCAATATAACGAAGGAGGAAGGATTACTGTATAACACTATGACATAATATGCATCCCGTTGAAAAAAAAAAGTTCTATTTAGAAAAATGAAAGTCAAAGCTACTAAGGTTTGCAAGATTATTTTGTGATTTATAACCTATCATGACTATTATGGCATTACTAAAAGTACTCTCAAAATAAATAAAATTTCTTTCTTTTTTTTTTTTTACATTTTCCAGTTAGTGTAGAATAAAATAAACGGAACTTTTTGCTTGAATCCGAGCCCGCCCGGAGCCCGAAGACTTGCGTAAGATTTGAGCCCGATCGGCCTCGGGCTCGGGCTTACCCGTCTCATCTCTAGTAGGGATGCGTCTTCTCATTGTAAATAGTTTTTAGTATACTTTGTATTTAAACCTTAATGTAACTTTTTTCATTTATGCAACTTTAATTGTATTCTTATATCCTTTTATAAATATTGTAAATAGTCCTTTTAAGTTTAAATTGTTAGGTAAATTTAGGAAAACATGCAGTTCCATACTCAGGTGGGTCCAAATGATGAGGAGGATGATGATGATATATGTTATTCAAGTTCGCTATAGGATGTTCCCTGTTGAAAATGGTGTAAGTACCACCACTGGTTTAAGTACAATGACACCTAAAATAATTCTAATATATTATTCTAGATGTATTTATATAAAGCATATTTTAATAGCTTTGTACTGCAATAATGAAAATAATAATGATGAAATTGACATTTATTTAAATTAAGCATTATTTATTTTTAATTAAAAAAAAAATATTTGAAATGTCGTATGATTTTTTTTTAAATCAAGATCACGAGTTTCACTTAATTTCTTTTCACAAGATGAGGAGTGGGAGAAAAGGCATTTTTTGCAGATAAACGTTCACGGAAGTTTTTAACTAGAGGCATTTCATTGGATATTCTGTTATCATAAACTTTGCTTGCTATTCATTTATCTTATCACATTTAAAAAATAATACCATAAGAATTCACGGAAGTAATTGGGATTGGATACTGCTTACTTATAAGTAAAAAAAAAAAAGAGGGGGGGGGGGAGAAATTGTGAACCAATTTTGAAAAAATAAATAAATAAATAAAATAAATTGAAAATGCAATGTATAGGAAAAGCCTTTTCAAATTCAATTCCTTATATATTGTTACGCGTGTTATAAATTGCAAATTTGCTTAAGATTTAAAAAAAAAAATTCAAGTAATTCAAGTTCAAGAATTACACAATTCAAATTTTTTACGACCATCATTCAAAGAAATTTACAACGAATGAATGTCACACATACACTAATAAAGTGATGTGCAAAATTTCAGCAGCGTCCCACAGAAAGTTAAGATATGTCAAGCAAAAATTACTGACATAACTTTCCAACATTCGGACATAAGTTCTAAGATTGAAAAAGAAGAACCGGTAAATGGCGTTTCAAGGATCGTACATAAATTATGAATTAAAACAATGATAACGTGAATAAATAAGTAGTGCATCTTCATTTTAATTTGCGAATAATCCGTCAACAATTTTGTGTAAACATATCTCTACAGGACTTTACGATACAATGCTGAAATGTTGTATATTACCTAATTAGCATATGGGGTTCCTTCAATTCACTGAAAATTTTTTGTATCAGGAATGCTTATGTAGGGTAAGAAAAACTAATGTCGAAAAATTTTACGCATAGCTAAGTTAACTTTTACCTATGATGAGGTTAACTATACACTATCTACCAATAAGTATTTGGACACTTTCGAATTTAGACTGTTTGTTAGATATCTAAAACAATTCTGAAGAAATAATCTTGAAATTTTTGGCGTGAAAAGCACATGTTATACCTCATATTTTTCAGCAAAAGTTTTGTCCGGAAGAGGAAAAGAGGACCAGTAAAAAATGAAACAAAAGTCAAGAAGTTTTGGATCACCCTGTAAAAAGTAATGCTTGAAATGCGTTTTTGCTGTAGCATGTGATTTTGAGGATTATTCTAACTATCTGTTTAAATTTTTTATGAGGCTACAACATATATTCAGGAAAAAATATAACTGTTTCTTAAAAAAAAAAAAAAAAAAAGTCATTTATTTATTATTATTATTATAACAAGTAAGACACAGAGCAAAGCCATATATAGGAAACGTGACGTACTATATTAGACACAGCATGCTGCAATCAGAATGCAAAAATGTTAAATATCTTACAAAATTAGAGCATTTTTACTAAATAATGTTTAACTACGCATGCGCAAGCTTTTACGACATTCCTTTTCATAATTTAACAGCCAAATATATTGAGCTATTTGTGTGAAAGCCCCCCAAAAATGTCGTGTAAATTCAAAAAGTATGAGAGATAAAATGAAGAGAATTTCAGTTCTCTCAAAATAAAAGCTAAACTATAAAGGGTTTTATTCACATTTTTATTTTGATCATTTTTATTTTGATTCAGTCAATGCCCAATTTTAATCCAGTGTTCGCTGATTATAAATGAATATTGATAAAACCTATCATTTTCCCTTTTTTTTTTTGAGAGAGAGAGAGAGAGAGAGAACTGAAATTCTGTTTATTCTATAACCCATAACTTCTTGAATTTACACGATATTTATTTGGGGGGTTTTACATAAGTATCTGAATGCTTTTGGCTATTAAATTATGCAAATGAAAATTTTTGTAAAGGCTTGCACATGCGTAGTTAAAAATTATTTAGTAAAAATGCTCATATTTCGTAAGATATTTAAAATTTTTTGCATTCTGATTGCAGTATGCCGTGTCTAACGTAATACGCCAAGTTTCCTATGAATGGCTTTGCACTGAGTCTAATGTCCTACGTGTTATAATTAAAAAAGTGTTTATTTATTTATTTTTAATTTATATTTATATTTATTTTTTTTTCAATTTTCTAAATAAATCATAATATCTCAATGAATATACGTGGTAGCTTCATACAAATTTATACAGATAATTAGAAAAATCTGCAAAATCACATGCTACAGCCAAAACATAAAACATTTTGACTTTTGTTCAATTATTTACTATGGTCATTTTTTCCTTTTCCGGATAAAACTTTTGTTTTTTTTCTAGATATTTGACAAAACGTCTAAATTCGAAAGTGTCCCAGGTAGATAGTGTAGTTTGTGATGAAGAACTGGAAAAAGTTTGCGTGTTTATAAAAATTGTTGGTTACATTTGAATTTTCTTTGTCATGACTGTTTTATGCAATAAAGTTTTACTTTAACGGCCCTCTTCACTCACCGTCGCCGGAAGCCCGAGCCAATGTTATTCAATGGGGAAATTTTCTTTACAAATAACTTATTAACTAATACATATTTTTAAATTCTGTTTTCACATTCAGAAAATTCCCAACGGTTAAATTGACGGACCTTTTTTAAAAATGTAATTTTTTAATTTTTTATATTTTATTTCGAAATTGCAAAATGAAAAAATTTCACATATTGAAAATTCGTATTTTGCAGCTTCAAAATAAAATATAAAACATTAAAAAAATAATATTTTAGAAAAGGTGCGTCAGTTTAACAGCTGGAAACTTTCAGAATGTGAAATCAGAATTTAAAAATATGTATTAGTTAATAAGTTATTTGTAAAGAAAAATTTCCCATTGAATAACATTAGTTTCGGCTTCCGGCGGCGGTGAGTGAAGAAGGGCCCTTAATGCAATCCTTTCCTTTCTCTTTCTTTGTACAAAAATGTGAATTCATGTTGGAAGATTTTCTGAGGGAATTCAAAAAAATTCAAATGCGTTAAATAATACGCTGAAGTTTAGGATGGTTTCAAACGACTGACCTGCAGGAAGTTGTGTCCGTAGAATAGCCTCTCGATGGAAGGAGGGATTCACACCGCTTGACCTCTTCTTTCTGAAAGCACTGCTTTGTATACCAGTCTATAAGAAAAGGTTTTACATTATCTTTAAATAAATTGCAAATTTTGTTATGAATAAAGATAAAGGACTAAAATCATTGAACCTATACTTTTCTTCTTTATAAAATATTTTTTGAAAGATATTTTACGACACCTATGTGTGTGTGTATATATGTATGAAATGTTCTTTAATTTAAATTATGTCATTTAGTCTTAGTTTTTCTTGCTAATTTGTTATATATTATATTACTCAGGAATAACATTAGAAATTTTAGCTGAATAATCAATTGATTTAAATGGCGTACTTTAATTTGACACAGGACAAAAAACTTACAGGAAAGGGTGTTAGTAAGTACATAGTTTTTAAGTTTACGAACACATCAGAATGACAAATTTTTCATTTCCCCGTTCCAAATGTGATTATTGCAAAATGAAGTTTCTATTTTAAAGCCGGTTCGTTAAAAGGACACACTTCTTACTTTCAACTGAAGATTTTTTTTAATAAACTAAACTATACAATATACATGTTCCGGAAAAAAACTATAAAATCAATTTTGTAAAAACTATAAAATCTAAATTTTTATAATAGACTCAGGTCCTTATAGTGTTATTTAGTAAATATAAATCATGATATTCTAGAATGGAAAATAAAAAAAAGAAGAAAAATATCTGAACTGTATCGAAAATTTTGAAATTAATTGACTGAAAAAAAATTTAATCATAGAAAGAAGCAGCATTTTTTTTTTTTTTTTTTTTTTTTTTTGTTACTTTCTTCTGTGTTTAATAGAAAAAAAAATTATTGGTTTCTAAAAATTTTCGATTTATTTATACCTTTTGACAGGTCAGAACACAATTTGACCATTTTTTAAAAACAATGTCTATCTGTATGTGTGAATAACAAAAAAAAAAAGGTGACTGTATCTCACAAGCTACTGCACAGAATTTCATATTAATTTATATGTAGTACCATCTTAACATAAAGAAGTGCCAACCAGCGTTTAATAAAAATCGCGCAACAAGTGGCGTTGTCATACGTTTTTTTTTTTTTTTTTAATATAGTAGTGTAGGACAACATTTCATATGAATGTGTGCAATAATAATTGTTTTCCAATGAATCATTATGAAATGAAAAAGAATTATTTATGATAGTAACAGTCAACCGAAAAAAAAGTTTTGTATATTTAGGACATAGCCTCCTAAACTAGATGCCTTCCGTGTGACTCGGAAACTTGACAACAGTTCAAGTGGTAAACAGCGCCACCTGGTATTTAAAATTTTGGTTAAAATTGGAAAACCGGAAGTGGGTGTCATCGGAAACCGGAAATGGGACCGTAAGCCCTTATCTCAAAAACGGCTCTAAAGATTTTCTTCAAAATTGCTAAACACTCTATTAGATGTCTTTTCGTATGAATTAGTTGGTTACTTCAGGAAAATTGATAGGCGTCCTGTATGAATAACTCAATTTCAGGTCTCGCAAGTACGTTCCTTTAAAAACGGCTGTAAGATTTTTTTTTTTGAAACTCGCCATATCAACTCCCTTTTAAATATCCTTTTATATGTAATTATTGTTTTCCGATCACTAATTCAGTGTACCGAATTTTGGTAAAAATTGGTATCTCAAAAACGGCTCTAACGATTTTCTTGAAAATTGTTTCATTAATCCACTTTAGATACCCTTTCTCATGTATTACGTAGTTATTACAGGAATATTAACGGTCATCCTGACTAAGTAGTTCCGTTTCAAATCTCGGAAATTCGTGTTTTAAAAAAAAATAACTATCTTTTTTTTTTTTTTTACTTGCTATGTAAACTCTGTTTTATATGTCTTTATACGTGTATCAAGTTTTTCTTACTGGAAAATTCAAAATAAATAAATAAATAAATAAATGCATGTAATATCTCCAAAAAATGCATATAATACGTGCAATAGTGGGTAATAGAAGTCGTGTGGTTGTTTTACACCAGATTTTTATTTATTTATTTATTTATTTATTTATTTATTTATTATTATTTTTTTTTTTTAAGAATTTAGAGTGGATTTAAAGTGAAATTTTAGGCATGGAATATGTCACACAATATTCTAATAGAGAATTTATTTTGGATATGAGAACGTTCGCCCAGTATATCTTGTTTAGTTAAAAAAAAAAAAAAATGCGTAATATACGAAGTTTTCGAAAGATTCTCCAAACAACAAACGTGCATTTTTATCATAAAAAGAAAAATGCCGGTATAAGATTTGGTGATTGAAATTAAATGATCAGCAACTAAAGAGAAAGTAAAAGTAAAAGTAGTTAATTTTAAAGTGAAAGAGGCGAAAATTTCTTAATCGTGAAAATAATACAAAATAATCATTTTAAAATGAAAGTAAAACGAATTTCATGAAGATACCTCACCACAAATATGTACTGTTTACATTTTTTCACCACAAACTTGGGTTTTGGGAGTGTTTGGATTATACCGTTTAGATTCAGATTATTACAGTTTACCCGAAAATATGAATGGAGCTGTTGATTTAATGGCCGTAGTTGTGCGTCCAAGGTGAGTTTAATAATTTCAATATCTTTTTTTAAATATGTTGAACTTCTCTCTTTTTACTTTCTCTTACCCATAAGGTAGAGAAAGTATTGTTTTTGGGTCAAATTTTCGAACGCGAGATTTTGTTATATTTACATGTTTTGAGGTGCCCTGAATACGAAAATCATGTTTTTAGCAAATGGTCTGTGTGTCTGTCTGTTATCAGCATATCTCAAAAACAAATTATGGCAGAAAATTCAAACTTGCTATTCTAAATGTGTATCATATAGGGATGCTACAGTAAGATTTTCGTTAAGATCAAGCAAATGGTTCGTGTACAGGGAGACTCAAGAGAATTCTAATACATTACGTCTATGGGGGAAATTGCAGGAAAGTAGAGTTTAACGTCTATAGACTGAACTAAACCAAATGAAACGAATATATATTTTTTGTAATAGAGACAGTTAACTGGGAAAAAAATTTTGTGTATGTAGGAGCCTCGCCTCCCCCCCCCTGGGGGGAAGTCCCCCCTCGAGGGGAGTAAATTTTCATGATGGGTATCTTACAAAAGAGCTCGCCAATACCTTTAAAACGAATGGTTGAACCATCTATTTGCGATAATTTAAAACAAAGTTATCGATTTTTTTTTTTTTTTTTTTTTTTTTTAACTTTTAACGAGAAAAAAAAAAAAAAAACCACTTAGGGGAAAAATAAAAAAAACCGTTTTTTTTTTTTTTTTTTTTTTTTTTCCCCTTTCTTTTTAATAATGAGAATAAAATGGACTTTTTTTTTTGGATATTTGGTGTTATACCACTTCTCTAATATGGAAATCGTCTGCATTATCATAAGAGATATTTTTTTTTAAATAATAATTTTAATAAATTATTTTTTAATAACCGAATTAAATTCTATGTAAATGTAGGTGCATTAATGAAACGGGGGGTTGAGAGGGGCGGTAGCCCCCCTCACACAGAACTAATTATCATGTAAAACTCTTCAGAAGCCTAATATGAATTGTTTAACACAGGTTTACATAACAGTACTCGTTATCTTACCTTTTAATCTGCAACCTGCATTTATAGTGTTAAATTTCAGGGTAAGAGAAAATCGTGTGAGTGACACACCAGATTATTTATTTTGATAAAATGTTCCCGCTTTAAATGTTTCTATAACTCTTTTAAAATTCTGTTATACAAGAAAGAAAAATCATGTGTTTTCGATAGATGATGAAAAACATTTCATGTATACTTAGCCTATTCGTTAAATGAAATTAAATTTATTAAGATTAGAAGAATGTAATTCAAGTAATGTCCTCTTATATTCCACAATGTATGTGAAAAAATTTATATGACTCCATAAACTAATATTAATCATGTCGTATTCTACAGAAAATTTATTTTTGTGCATCTAAATAATGTATGTTAATTTCTATCTCTTTAACTAGTTTAACAATATTAAAATGTGCTTGAAATAAGTACTTCGTATAGATCATAATGTATATGAATTCTTTTGTAAGTCTCTGTCGGTAAAATAGTTGTGCTGAAAGTTCAGATAGCTAGACGAATTTATAAACACCTTTCAGTTTGTTGGAAATTGTTACAAAGAGGCCAGTTTTAAGAATAAAGTATTTGAAACCTTCTCTGGTTAGATGTTGACATGTGTGATTAAGGCATTTTCATCATACAGTCGGTAACAAAAGTCTCCGAACACTAGCAAATATTCCTATATTAAGAAAGTACACTTAATACAGTTTTGTTAAATAAATCCTTGTCGAATCCTGTTCTTAGTCAGTCTAAAACCAGGATTCGACAAGGATTTATTTAATAAAACTGTATTAAATGTACTTTTTTTATATAGGAATTTTTGCTAGTGTTCGGAGACTTTTGTTACCGACTGTACCAGTCATTTTTTATCATACGGCATTTTTATCATAAATGTGGCATGCGCAGAAAATTTCGAGAAATAATTAAAATTCTCCATTATATCATTTAACGCAGTTATTTCATAAAATATTGCTATGTTAGCACTTTTAATTTTTATATAACAAAGCACCGCAGGTACTTTGTAAAAGCTCTTTCTTATACATCAGGTGCTTTATAAGTCTATGGACATTTTAAAAATCCATAAAACCTGAAGGAATTGGTAGAATTGAACGCAGTTTGCGGTAAATTTATTCTCGTGAAGGGAGATTTATGTTGGTAGGAAAAAAATAGTTAAATTTTTCGTCGATAGAGACCGCTGCGCGGATGCGTAACATGAAATATGCAAATCAGGGTTCTATAAATTGAACGGTTTTACAATTAACACATCTTATTTCTTATTTTGCCTCCTACTTACGCATACATGAAGTTTTAATTGCGATGCTGAGTTGGTGGATATAAGCGTTATTGGTGCAGATGTTATCACTCAGGTAAGAGAACGGCCGGCTGAAGTTGAAGTTAGAGGTGTTGTAAGTCGTTTGTAGACTGTAATTTGTGGTGATGGCGGACACATAGAATAGGACATGTATGCCTGTAAACATTTGAATGCAAATATAGTTTTTCTTATAAATGTAGGATTTGCTTACGCACAGCGCCCTCTATCGACGAAAATTTTAACTATAATTTTTTTGCTTACCAAAAAAAAAATCTCCTTTCACGACAGCACCTTTTTCGCTAACTGCTTTCACCTCTACCAATTTTTTTAATTGTTATGAATTTTTTAAAATGTCTACAGATTCATGGGCCACACGGTACTTTTCTATTATAAACTTTTGTTGCATTCCAGGCAAACTTATTTATTCAGGCTCACTTCTAAATTTGAAGAATGTTATGCATATTGCTTAAAAAAATAATGAAATCGCAACGAAATAGTTGACTTTCAAATTATTTTGTGTATAATTTTTATTTTTAAGCACAAAAAATGCTATATCTTATTGCTATTTTTCAGCACAATTGTTTATATTGTAGTATATGAAAAATATTTCAATAAATAAAACTTCATTAGAAGAATTTAAATTTGTAACTTTAAAGGTCCAATTTTTAATTGAATGTACATATTGATTTACACTTTATAAGATGATAGATTTTGGAATTTAAAACAATTTACAGTAGAAAACATATCTCTGTGACTAACGTGTGAGTGACTAAATATGTATACCACTAGGCACTTACATTATACAAAAATGCATGATTACAGTGGCAATATAGAAAGAAAAATACATAAATATAAATTTAGAATACACGCTTTTGTTTCAAAACTAGTAGATAACCCCGTCAAAAATGACAGAATGTGAACGATAAATCTTCAAAACAATGTTTAGGTCATGAAGATCACCACGTGATCATTTAAATGTATTTTCAATTTTTGTGTTTAGATGGCAGCATCAAATGTGTTTCGGTACTTTATAATTTTCGTTCTGAGATTAAAAAAATTCTACCCGATCAATAAATATGAATGACAATAATAATAATAAAACTGCTGGTTGACAAAAAATACAGTCCCTGTTTTCCTTTTTAAATTAAATTTCGTAACAAAAAGCTTCTATCAAAATATCTACATTTTCTGTTAACATTTAATCATGGGAATTGTACATTGAGAAATATTTTTTTGTCCAAAAGAAAACAACAAGAATCATGGTCAAAAAATTATTCAAAAACACTCAAAACCGGCTGCAAACGGAAACAATATAGCAATATTTGAATCATTGATATGGATCATTATTGATATGAATGATTCATATAAATAATAATGAATACTCATGAAATTCAATGAAGATAAAACATTAAAATTACTAACATTAGTTTAATTCATAGGAAATACTTCCATATTTCCATATGTATTATGTATTCCTGTGTGGGTATTTTCGTAAGTATGTCGTTAGCTTACTTTATTATAAATGTAAGTAGACAATGAATCTTGATAAAAATATTTAAAGGCATTAATATGCTTTTACAAATATCTTAAGAGTTTTTAACACTTTAAGTAGATACATCATAAATTGTCAAGTCAGGCACAGCCCATATTATTCTATGGGAAAATTTGTTTATAGAATTAAACATTACATGATGTATTTTTTTTTTTTTTTTAATTCGTTCCCACATTCAGAAATTAACAATCGTTAAACAAGTACTCGTTTGCAATAAAACTGTTTTTTAAATTTTTAATATTAAATTTTTGAACTTAAAAATTGCGAAAAAATAACTAAGTGTACTTTTTTTTTTTTTTTTTTTTTTTTTTTTTTTAGCTGTAAAATAAAATATTAATATTAAAAAATTTCAATTTTGGGAAAATGAGCACTTATTTACAGTTGTGAATTTCTTGGATGTGGAATCGGAATTAAAAAAAAATACATTAGGTAATGATTAATTTTATAAATAAATTTCGCCGTATAGTTACTTGGGAGGTGGCACTAGTGAGGGGGAAAATTGTAAGAGTGCATATTTTATACCAAAGGTATACCAGAAAAAAAAAAAAAAAAAAAAAGGGTCACCCATATTTATTATAGGTAATGTTTGCAAGATTATTTTTTGAACTTGGCACTATTTCCGTAAAAAAAGAGAAAAATATTAAAAGTATCATACATATACATGTTTATTTATACAGTAAATAGTAGCTGGGATGGGCTGAAAATTGTAAGTGCGTAATTTCTCTCCTGTTGTCGGAACTCCAAATAATTATTTAAAAAAAAAACTAGTTGGCATAGGTGGACTCTGCTCAGTTCCCCATCATATTTATGTTCTCATAAATTTCTAGTTTGAGAGATATAATCATGTTAAAAGAAATGAATTTGACAAAAGCTTGATACAGTGGCAGAATGAAAACCCCGCCTAATAGGCTATCCACCGTTCACTTCGATATATTTATCTTATTCTAATCTATTAATTTATTTTATCAGGGTCAATTCCGTTGTTTAGTTTTCAATTTCATGCTACTATTTCCAATGTAATAATCCTCAAAATTCATATTTATATGAAAAATTTACAATTTCGCTATGTTGGTAAAATCATAAATTACGAATAATTTACGAAATTTTCCTATTAGAATATTTGTATTCAATCATGTTCAAACAAATATCATAAATGTAATTTTGAAGTTGTCTAATGTATTTATGAGCCTCAAAATGAAAGTTTATGCTCAATTTTACCTTATTCTTGCATGTTAAGTAAATCGTAAATTCCAAATAGCTTACGAATTTTTTTAAATTGGAAAAATCATAGTCTATATTCATGCCAATATCCTAAATAATATTTCGAAAGTGGTTTGACATCTTTACGATGAAAATATCCCTCAAGATTGACGTTTATGTGAATTTTTTTTTTTTTTTTTTCCAACTGAGTGAAAATAATGCCTGGACCGGGACTCGAACCCCGGATCTTTGACTTACAAGGTCAAGGCTCTACCAATTGAGCTATCCAGGCCGACATCCCGGTCAGCATTACTCACTCAGACAACCTTTTAGGCAGAAACATCTCTGGTCTATCATATAGATAGCTCAACAGAAAATAAGCCGCAGGAAATGGAAAACACCATTTGATAATGGGAGAAAGAAATACAATTTTTTTTTATTAAAATCACACAATCAACTGTGGAAGAAAATCACATTAATTGAATTTTTTTTATTTTTCCAACTGAGTGAAAATAATGCCTGGACCGGGACTCGAACCCCGGATCTTTGACTTACAAGGTCAAGGCTCTACCAATTGACCTATCCAGGCCGACATCCCGGTCAGCATTACTTACTCAGACAACCTTTTAGGCAGAAACATCTCTGGTCTATCATATAGATAGCTCAACAGAAAATAAGCCGCAGGAAATGGAAAACACCATTAGATAATGGGAGAAAGAAATACATTTTTTTTTTTTTTTTTTTTAAATCACACAATCAACTGTGGAAGAAAATCATATTAATTGAAATTTTTTTTATTTTTCCAACTGAGTGAAAATAATGCCTGGACCAGGACTCGAACCCCGGATCTTTGACTTACAAGGTCAAGGCTCTACCAATTGAGCTATCCAGGCCGACATCCCGGTCAGCATTACTCACTCAGACAACCTTTTAGGCAGAAACATCTCTGGTCTATCATATAGATAGCTCAGCAGAAAATAAGCCGCAGGAAATGGAAAACACCATTAGATAATGGGAGAAAGAAATACAATTTTTTTAAAATTAAAATCACACAATCAACTCTGGAAGAAAATCATATTAATTGAAATTTTTTTTAATTTTTCCAACTGAGTGAAAATAATGCCTGGACCGGGACTCGAACCCCGGATCTTTGACTTACAAGGTCAAGGCTCTACCTTGAGCCTTGACCTTGACCCCTACCTTGAGCTAGTAGAGCCTTGACCTTGTAAGTCAAAGATCCGGGGTTCGAGTCCCGGTCCAGGCATTATTTTCACTCAGTTGGAAAAATAAAAAAAATTTCAATTAATATGATTTTCTTCCACAGTTGATTGTGTGATTTTAATAATAATAAAAAAAAAATTGTATTTCTTTCTCCCATTATCTAATGGTGTTTTCCATTTCCTGCGGCTTATTTTCTGTTGAGCTATCTATATGATAGACCAGAGATGTTTCTGCCTAAAAGGTTGTCTGATTGAGAAATGCTGACCGGGATGTCGGCCTGGAAAGCTCAATTGGTAGAGCCTTGACCTTGTAAGTCAAACATCCGGGGTTCGAGTCCCGGTCCAGGCATTATTTTCACTCAGTTGGAAAAATAAAAAAAATTTCAATTAATATGATTTTCTTCCACAGTTGATTGTGTGATTTTAATAAAAAAAAAAAAAAAATTGTATTTCTTTCTCCCATTATCTAATGGTGTTTTCCATTTCCTGCGGCTTATTTTCTGTTGAGCTATCTATATGATAGACCAGAGATGTTTCTGCCTAAAAGGTTGTCTGATTGAGAAATGCTGACCGGGATGTCGGCCTGGAAAGCTCAATTGGTAGAGCCTTGACCTTGTAAGTCAAACATCCGGGGTTCGAGTCCCGGTCCAGGCATTATTTTCACTCAGTTGGAAAAATAAAAAAAATTTTCAATTAATATGATTTTCTTCCACAGTTGATTGTGTGATTTTAATAAAAAAAAAATTGTATTTCTTTCTCCCATTATCTAATGGTGTTTTCCATTTCCTGCGGCTTATTTTCTGTTGAGCTATCTATATGATAGACCAGAGATGTTTCTGCCTAAAAGGTTGTCTGAGTGAGTAATGCTGACCGGGATGTCGGCCTGGATAGCTCAATTGGTAGAGCCTTGACTTTGTAAGTCAAAGATCCGGGGTTCGAGTCCCGGTCCAGGCATTATTTTCCCTCAGTTGGAAAAAAAATTTTTTTCAATTAATATGATTTTCTTCCACAGTTGATTGTGTGATTTTAATAAAAAAAAAATTGTATTTCTTTCTCCCATTATCTAATGGTGTTTTCCATTTCCTGCGGCTTATTTTCTGTTGAGCTATCTATATGATAGACCAGAGATGTTTCTGCCTAAAAGGTTGTCTGAGTGAGTAATGCTGACCGGGATGTCGGCCTGGATAGCTCAATTGGTAGAGCCTTGACCTTGTAAGTCAAACATCCGGGGTTCGAGTCCCGGTCCAGGCATTATTTTCACTCAGTTGGAAAAATAAAAAAAAAATTTCAATTAATATGATTTTCTTCCACAGTTGATTGTGTGATTTTAATAAAAAAAAAATTGTTTATGTGAAATTTTGCTCTATGCTGCCATGTTAAGAAATTCGTAAATTTTCAATAACTTACGAAATTTTTATATTGGAAAATTCATAGTCATTAATATTCATACCAGTGTCCTAAATAATATTTCAAAAGTAGTCTGACATCTTTACGATGAAAATATCTCTCAAAATTGACGTTTATGTGAAATTTTGCCCTATACTGCCATGTTAAGAAATTCGTAAATTTCCAATAACTTGCGAAATTTTAAAAGTAGCATATTTAAAGTTACTGATGTTCCTTCCGGCATCAAAACTGATATTTTAAAACTTATCTGACATTTTTACAGTAAAAAGTTTCCATTTAATGCACGTTTAAGTGAATTTTTGTCCTACTTTCCCATGTTAAGAAAATCGTAAATTTCTAATAACTTACGAAGTTTTTAAATTCGAATGTTGCAAATAAATAGGGTTCTTGCCAGTGTCGAAAGTAATATTTTAAAACTGATCTGACCTCTCTGCGACAATTTGTTCTTGAGATATCGTGTACACAGACTAACAAACTAACGGACTTACACACTAACAGACTAACAGACTAACAGACACCCTACAGACAGACACCATAGAAATTTTGTCATTTTCGGATTCCCCACACCTGAAAACGTGTAAAAAAGTAAAAAAACCGAGGTCGAAAATTTTCACGATTACCTAAGTTCCCCATACCTATAGTATGATGGGGAACTAAAAAAAAAATTTGGAGTGATTCCACTCGACTTTCCGAACATTGAGTAGTTAACTGTTTTGTAGATAAAGTAAAGAAAGAGGAGTTAAACAAACAAAAGAGAGAAAACCATAATAGAGTGTTTGAGTATTTTTCTCCATCTATTACATGATGTTTTATTTAACGCTACTGAACTTTGAGCCCATAGATCATAATGATAAAGAATTTTTCTTTGTGTCCCTGTAAAAACCTATAAATGCTAGATTCACCAAAATGCTTATAGTTAGTGCAACAGTGATTTATAATACTCATATAAATTTTCAGCTCAATTCAATAAGGCGTTTAGATGCTATCGTAGTTTTAAAAATTTAGTTCCATAGGCCATAATGATAAAGAATTTTTCTTTGTGTCCCTGTAAAAAAACTGTAAGTGCTAGATTCACCAAAATCTATACAGTTAGTTCAACTGTGATCTATAACATGTGTACAAATTTTTTGCTCAGATTAATAAGGCGTTTAGACGCTATCACACTTTTAAAAATTTGGCCCCATAGGCATAATGATAAAGTATTTTTCTTTGTGTCCCTGTAAAAAAACTATAAGTGCTAGATTCTCCAAAATCTATACAGATTGAGTATTTGTGACCTATAATATGTGTATAAATTTTTTGCTCAATTGAATAAGGCGTTTAGATGCTATCGCACTTTTAAGATTTTGCTCCCATAGGCCATAATGATAAAGAATTTTTCTTTGTGTCCCTGTAAAAAAACTATAAGTGCTAGATTCACCAAAATCTATAGGGTTCGTACTATGGTGACTTACAATATGCGTACCAACTTTCAGGTTAATCGAACAAAGCGTTTAGACGCTAGCGTGTTCACTCACATACATACACACATACATACACACATACATACACACACACATACATACATCATCGTAAAAATAGTGAAAACGGACTCGTTGGACCTCGAAACGTATAGAAACATCAAAATCTCGAATTCGGATTTTTGACATGATTACAATACTTTCCTCACTATAGTGTTCGGAAAGTAAAAAGATCGACCTTTTTCTTGAAATTCTACCTCAATAAAACAAGCCGAAACACATTCACTTTGAGTTCAAGAGCAATTTTTTTTTGCATTTAAAACGTAACTTATTCGATGTTTAAGAAATTTCGTAACTTTCTTCTTAGAAAATTGGAGATCTAGCGGTCGATTAGACAACTTAAGATAATAAACGGAAGTGCTTTTTGCTTGAAGTGTTCGTCAACAAAAGAACGGACCTTGAAACCGACAGTTACGCCACCTGCTTATAATTTTCTCTGTCCCCCCCCCCATTTTTTTTTTTTTTTTTTCATTGCCGCTTTCACTTTCAGTGAAATAAAAAATACTAATAGATCCTGCTGTTATATAGGCGGGGTAATTTTTGACGTAGATCTTCACATTACAGAATCTGTAATGACATGAACAGGGAAAGTCGTTTTGTTCTAACAGTTTACGAGGAATTGTACAACAATTCCATCTTTCAATGTGTGGTAAGTATTTTATATAAGAGAAAAGCAGGATTGGCTTGTTATGAACTGAAAGAAATTCCTTGTTATTGCATGATTGATTTTACATTAACTTTCTTTTTTCTTTCTTTCTTTCTTTTTTTTTTTTTTTTTTTTGATAGTTTCGCAGAGTCTGATCACACCGTCTATCGTATGGTGATGTAGAGAAGGAAAATGTACGATTTTTTTTTTCTTTTTTTTTTTTCGAACGTGTTCGTGCTGATGTAAATTTCTTTTCAAACTAATTTACTGCGATTCATAATTAGAAGGAATAAAAGAAATTGTTTGCTGCAGAAGAATTATCCATAATTTTCTTACTTACCTTTGTATTGCCTAAGATTTCTAAGTTGATAAACTAACTTTCTTTTAGTTCTTGTTGTAAAATAAAAAATTAACAGTCGACATTCCTTATATTATAATTAGACTTGAAAATGTGGCTTAGGGCAAAAATCACAGGTACTGCACAGGATTACTAGGACGCAATCGCAGAAATTTAAACCATTAAAACGATTTCAGATAATACCTCTAAAAATACATTTTTTTGTGAAGAAGTGTGGGAACATTCCATTGAAATGTCAAATCGAAAGCTAAATGTCAATCTAAGCAGAATCCAACTATGCTAACTACTTTTAAGTCCTGTGTGTGAGTAAGTGTGAATATTTTATCCTTCAAAGGGGTCACTGTGTTCGAACTACATTCTTGTTAGCAAAAAACAAATAACCTTAACTTTCTAAATAGCAGATACAGGGTCTCATTACCCAAAAGGCTCGGGAAGCATAAGTTTCCCCTCTAAAATTTAAGAGGGCCCCCAAAAATGACTAAAAACAGGGTCTTGAATTTTCTGTTTCATTTTTTCATACTGAGATTGAATTTTTCTGAGAAAATTCGCCTAAAGCAAGATAAAATACTCACTATTTCGGGAAAAATCTATTATTTAACCTCAAAAATCTGAATGTTCTTAATTAATAAGTTATACGATTTTAATATTGTGTGAAACCACCCAGATATATGAATGAAAAAAAAAAAAAAAAAAAAGTATAAACACACACTAATTTTTGGTCTATAGCATTTTTATATTACAATGTGTAACAGGAAAACAAGATTTTTCTAAAATGAAAGAGGGCCCCGAAATGATACTGAGCTATCCCTAGCTTCAAAGCTTGATCGGGCCCTGAGCAGATATGGAAAAAGCAGCATTTGGAAAAAGTGGAGATGTGTAAAAAATAAAATATAAAATAAATAAAACCTCTATTTAAATATTAGTTTGTTCTAATAACACTGAAGAAGAAGAAAATCACTTACTTCCTTGCGATTCACAAAAGCTCCCTAAATACCTCCAAGATTTAAGAATAGCATCTCTGTTTGAATCTTGATCTGATTTATCTAAGCACATAGATGTCTGCCAAAGAAGGCAGTCGAAATTCTCTCGTATTGTCCTGCAATAGAAATAATATTTATATGTCTTGATACTGTCCTTATACAGTTTACACATCAGCTAGGATATATACGTGTTGAGCTTTTGTGATAATAATAAATAATATTGTTTTCAGGTGAGTCTGCACTATTCTCGCGCTATAACAAAGGAGGGATGAGCAATACAAATAAATTGGTATAGACATACTTTAAAGGAAAATTGAAAATATCTTAAAAGTATAAGAGAATAAATAAATAAAAAAATGTTTTAATTTTGATTTTTAATGACTTTTTCCTTATATTTGTTGAAGCAATTAAATTCATGCCATATATCTTCGTGGTAAAGCACCAATATATTGGAATGAGCTTTGAGAACAGAACTTCTCGATTATTGGTGGAGCAATGACTATGGTACACTATCGCTACAATCATAGTATGGCATATGTATGGTAATACTACGATTGTAGCTATGAACTATGCAGAATAGTGAATCTCGCATTTTAAAGCAGAGGTAGTCTTGAAAGCAGGGTTGGGTTTCTTCCGGAAGAAACCAGTTTCTTCCAGGACAGTGGAAGAAACTGGAAAAAACCGGAAGTAACTGGAAGAAGCCGGAAGAAATGGAAGAAACAAAACAGATGTTCAAAATTAAAATTTATGGACTATATACACTCAAAGCATAAATATAATGTCAAACCTAAACTATAATCTAATTAATATTAAAAATATTTTTAGAAAGAAAAGTTATTTGATAACAAACACTAAATATATACAGGTGATGGGTTTTTACGTTTCAATGCTTATATTTTTAGAATTTTTTGCTTAGATACTATCTCATATTACTATACCTTCAAACAGTACACGTGATAATTACAGAATTAGCCATAATATTTGCACTTTTTTTTTTAAGGATACAATTTTTTGTATAAGCTCGAAGCTGGTACCCAACGAACTGTATCAATAAGTACTAAGATACCTATTTTTAAACTCTCCTGCAGGTTCTCTAGGATTAAAAAAAAAATCGATAGTTTGTATTTATCTATTTTAAATTGGAAAATAAAGTGCAGTATTGAACTACTAAAAAACTTTTCATTTGTTTTACAGTCAACTCCCTCTAACTCTCAAAAGTTTTGTCCAGAGGTTGTGTGGATTACAGGAATTTGCAGATTGGAGATCATTGCCTTTGTTTACAGTTTTCTTTTGCAGATACAGAGTCAGTTATTATTAATTCATAAATAGACATCAAAATGGAAAGACGATTTTTAATAATTTTAGAATAAAATATGTTTTCAATATTAATAAAACTAATCTATCATAATTCATATATGATGGTAAATAATTTAAGCATATTCAAATAAATAGGCGCATATAAAATGTAAACAAACAAATTTTAAAAATACGAAACAAAATATTTTTGAAAGTTCGGAAATAATATTCATCACTGATTAATTTTGTTAAACGTTGATGCAAAAATATGTAATTAAATTTTTATAGGTATAATTAAAGTTATTTAAAGTTGTTTATAAGATAAATGAATCCGCTGTATCTTACAAATCTGCAATTTTGGATAAATTTTTTAAGAAAAACAGTTTTTTCCATTTCTTCCACTTGGAAGAAACCTATTTCTTCCGGCCGATTTTTTCCATGGTTTTTTCCGCGGTTTTTTCCACCTTGGAAGAAACTTGCCAACCCTGCTTGAAAGTGATAAATTATTCCTAATCTAATGTATGTATAAAACAATCTTTAAAAAGTAATTTGTTATAATTTTATAAAATAAAAAAGTTAATCCGTGAAAAAAGAGAGAGAAATGTCAGAAAGAAGAAAAGATATTTCGTTTATGCATATAGCAATATAACTTCTCTCACTGAAATATACACAAATGTACTCTCATACGTTTCAGACTCTTTCTTTAATATCGAAATTTTTATGTTAATTCAAAGTATAATTAAAAAAAAAATAATCTGGCGTGCTACTTTTTCTTACTCTAGATTACTATAAACATATTATTACAGTTTAAAGTGTTAAATATGAGATATTTGAACATTTTAGGTATCGGTCGCCAAATTTTAAAAATTAAACCAACGGTCGCCAAACATTTCGACTTCACGGACCAATAAATTCAAGATTTAAAATCCCATGGACCACCAAATTTCATAATTTAAAATCCAGCGGCCCACCAATATGATTGATTAAGAAACGTTAATGTATTTCCAGAATAATGATCAGAGAATGCCCAATTTATAAATATAAAGTAAACCTTTTCAATATAAAACATTACAAATGCTTGTTTTATGAGATGAAAAGCATATTTAATCATAAGAATGATGTTTAAGGTATTCTGGTATAGAATTTTGAAAAAATCCATTTTCTTTTTTATATGTGAAATGGGTTAACCAAAACCGACTTGAATCGCCGATTAACGAAATACAAGTATAACGTATCATCTATATA